>PITA01002496.1:43369-133047 GCA_004023965.1 Spilogale gracilis
AAAACATCAGTATGGTCACTGAATTACAAATGATTATCAATTAACAGGACTATGAAACAGAAGGTGTGTTTCTATAAACACTAATCTCACCGCCTGGAAACTCAAAGAAAGCAAGTGACTAAAATTTCTGTGGTTAAATTAGGTTTGGAAGGGCCACCGAAATGGAAAGAAAAACTGGCACTCAGTTTTGGTTGCAGTTTCTAAGGGTTGTGTTGCTCTCCTCCATGGAAACTACATGGTTCCTTTGTAAGGGCAGCAGGTGCAAGAGAAATGATAGGACGTTATAATCACCATACACACTCAAAGGAAAAACGTTGGCCCAACGTCAGGAATCAACAAATAAATGCCGTTTCAATAGTAAGTGTCAACAAAATATGCCATGCATATCTGTTTCTTTTTTTCTTTAACAGATATCTTAAAATTAACCAACCATTTTGCAGCCCTGATTGCTTCCGATAAAAGGTTTTTTCCTGTACAATTAAAAAGTGTATTTTTTCAAGTGTATTTCAGAACTGACCGCCCCCCCCCAAACCCAGCCCAGCATCTTAATGCAACAAGTATATGCTTTCTGCATCTCTGTCCGTCCTGAATCCGAACGGAGGAGCCTGTTCTTCTAATCCCCTCTTGGACCCACACAATCTGGCAAGAAGGCAGATTTATGTAATTCTGGGGCTCAGGGCTCCCTGAACACACGCAATGATTGTAAAACTATCAGAAATTTCAAAGCAGTGACAGCAGAGCCTCGGAGCGCGCGTGGGTCCCGTGTGGTCACAGCATCAGAGGTGGCACGGCCACGGCGCCGCGCGGCTGGCGAGGCGCTCACCTGATCAGATCTAACATGGCATCCACCGTGCTGACTTCGGGGCTACTGCCCGTCCTGTCAATCTCATCCACTTTCTGGGACATGCCAGGCTTGATGCTTACCACCAGCACGATGCCTGTGGCCAGGGAGAGGACAAGTGAGCATTAAAATCCTTCCAGAGCACCTGCTGCCCACCCCCACCAACCTGCATCCTTCTTAGAATCAGTAGGCCTGGTGATGGCTGGCAATACTCCTCCTCTGGAAGGAGGACTCTGAGGTCAAGCCAAGATGCTGAGCCTTCGCTGGGGCCTCAGCAGCAGCTTTAATGACTTTTCCATTTAAATGAAGCAGAAAGAAATCCCCCCCCTTTTTGTTTAAATGAAGAAGTTGTGTTGTGTTCCAGAATCCCTTCTGAAAACACCTGAGAATTTTCCATTTTCTTTTCTTTAGCTATGAGCTCAGCCTAGGCAGAGGCTGAGGTGAAGGTGATTCTTTTTCCAGCTTAGGGCACCCATTCAATATCTTTAGGTAACTTTTACCCACAGATACTGGTTATTTTCGTGAGGTACCTACAGAGCACACCTTATCTTCCTTCCATACCCCGAGGCTTCAAAAATCTGGAAAGCTGCTGTCCAATCCAAAAAAAGGGTCAGGTTAAGGAAAAGTATTTCCTATGACTCTCAAGGGATGGAATGAGGACAGATAGCCGTTACAGGGACAGACAGTTCTTGCCCTAAGGAATTGTCTAAACGGAGAGTATCTGGAGCGCCATTTTGGCCCCTGGAGGTAATGGGTTCCTGTCCTTGGAGGTGTCCAAGCAGAGGTGGGAGGCTGGAGAACAGATGAAGGCATGAGAGACTGCTTGACTGGAGGGGGGATGCCAGTCCACGACGCAGGATGTCAGGATGCTGAGCAGTGAGGGGAGTCCATGGGCGATTCAAGGACCATGGTGTGTGTGCTTCCCTCCTCCCTCTCAGGGTTGCTGGAGAGACCTACACTGGCTTTCCACTTCATGTCTCCCACCCTCAGGAACCTCATGAGGAGCCCACTTGGGGCATCATTAAAATGTCAGGTCACAAAGGATGGGTTGTACTTCCTTCATGAAAGAATACCAAAGGTACCAGAGCAGCCATAGTCCCTTATTAGAACTTCATACTCTCAGAATCTATACTCTCCATGTGAAATCTGAAATGCACTGAAATGCCATCATTCTGGAACTATTTCTCAATTAGACTCAACTCCACGATTATAGACTTTACAGATTATATATAAGCTCTTGGTTTCACCTCCTTCTACTCAGTGTACCTGGTAAGGCACGACTGTCACCCTCTTTCTGTTTCTTACTAGGGACGTGAGTAGGCACTACAGCTGAACTTCCGTCACTATTGTATTTTCTTTATAGAAAAGGTGCTGGGTAAACTTTAAGCCCAAAACCTTCACGGTGGTTTGACAAAACTACTTTTTGAATTAAAAAAAAAAAAAGGGTGCATTAAAAAAAGCCCAGCTACTTTTAAAGGAAAAGACACCATGATACAGAGGAATAAGGAATCAGAAATAGATTTTACCTAGAATTACAGCAATGATGGTGGTACAGAAATAATAGACGACGGCACGCAGACCAATTTTCCCGGACACGTTGGAATCCAGAGCAGCTACACCTGCAGGGGGTGGGGGGGAGGTGCGGAGAAGTCAAGTGACATTAGTTTTTAAAAGAAGCCATTTCTAGGACTGGAGGTCATTCCGTCCTCAGGATGAGAAATACAGCTCCAAGAGCTGTCCTCTGCACCTACTAGGTCTATCTCACACCTTTTGTCTGGATAAGAAACAACAGGCAAAGGAAACCCTTCAAAAGGGTGGGCAGGGAATGGAGATGGAAGAAGGGCGAGGGGCAGGCTCCCCTCCCCCACTCTCCCTGCTGCCTGGTCTTGAGACAGAAGCAGCTCCCCTCCCGCACCTGCTCAAAGAACGTCATCAAATTTTGTTATGGCTCAGTGGTTAGGCCTCTGCCTTCAGCTTGGGTCATGATCCTGGAGACCCGGGATCGAGCCCCGCATCGAGCTGCCTGCTCAGTGGGAAGCCTGCTTCTCCCTCCCTCACTCCCCCTGCTTGTGTTTCCTCTCTAGCTGTGTTTCTCTGTGTCAAATAAAATCTTAATTTTTTTTTTTTTGTATATCCCATCACCACACAGCCTTCAGGATAATCCCCTCCTGGAATTCAGGATCCAGAAAAAGTTGATCTTGGAGCATGGAGACCATTCAGTCCTCACATAACGAACCCTGTAAAACTCACAATTGTTTTCCCTTCTGCCTTTTTTTTGTCAGGAAGCTCAGAGTCAACCAAAAAGATAACGTTCGTGTGTGATTATGAAAGTAATATATGCTCCTTATAATACTCTGCAAGAAGGAAAATGAGAAACATTCCATCTCATCAGCTGTCCATGACATTCTGGTGAATTTCCTGCCAATATTTTTTCTTGATTTTCTGGGTAAACATAGCTAATCTAAAGTTTTTAATCCTTTTTATTCATATGGTATTATAAGAATTTTCTTGTTATAAATTCCCTCTGGTGGTAATTTTAAGAGCTACATTAATCTTGTCATGTGACCAGACCATAATGTATTTACTCATCTACTTAGGGCTGGAGCTCTGCAGAGTCTCAGAGCCAACTTCCATAATAAATGCCCGCAATTTCATTATTTACCCTGGCTAGCACATTTTTTCATGATTTTCAAATCGCTTCTATGTTAACAATCTTATGAATGGCTCTGTGAGACAACTTAAAATATCCATTTTCCAGAGCTAGGCTATAAATAGATTTCCAATGTGTAAATTTCCAATTTAAGAGACTTTTGTCCACACTGTTAGCTGGAGGCTCAGATGGTCTTTGGAGGCCTATAAAATGACCGACCATCGCCTGGGACTGAAGTGTGGTCCGGAGCGCGGAGGAGAGTTGTAGAGGTGGGAGGCACACATCCCTTCTTGCTAGAAACCGTGGACCTCCAGGAAAGCTGCCTCTCTAACGAGAGCCAAATGATGTTGCTAACTGGACAGCTTCTCTGCTGCAAGACAGGGCAGAGGAGAAGCAGCCGAACACCTTCCAGCGAGCTGTCATTTGAAGGTTTCAGACCCTACCTTGCCCGATTCCCCAAATGAGAACCAATTGAGTTAAATGATCATCGTAGAAAACCATTGACTCTTCTGCCCACGTGAGTTGTCCCATAACCGTGAGCAAAGCTGGGCAGCCCCAAAGAAAGGTCATGAACCTGCAGGTAGCAGCATGCCCAGGCAGCTGGTGTAGCCCCTCCTGGCACTACAAAAGGCCTATCTTTTCTCACCTATAATTGCACAGATGAACGGGACAAGTCTGTAAGGAAGCTGTTACCACCATCGTGATGACGAAATCATTGCTCACTGTAAACACGCCACTCCTCCCAGCTGGGGGTCGTTGCTCTGCATGCTAATCTTTAGAAAGAAGGGCCTTCAGCCCCGGTCCGGGACCACCGGGACCACCGCAGGATGTTTTAAGGGCCCGGTCGCCAAGGCCCGGGGACAGGATGGTGCCCTCGCCGTCTGATAGGGCTCCGCAACAGACACAGCCTGGAGTAACCTTGATGATTGCTTCCATTGTCTGTCTCTCCGGGAAAATGCACTTGGGTGTCACAAGAAGACTGTCTTCTCCTCGTGGCGAGACAATTAAAATTCAGGACTTGGCAAGAAACAACAACAGCGACGACGACAAAAAAAATCAAGAGACGCTGAAGGCCCCGACTCAGAAATGAATGAACTATCTCCTATGTCACTTTGGTCTTTTAGAAAAAGAGCAAACACGGGCGCCCGGGTGGCTTAGTCGGTTGAGCGTCTGCCTTCCACTCAGGTCATTGATCTTGGGGTGCTGGGACTGAGCCCCGAGGTGGGCTCCCTGCTCAGTGGAGAATCTGCTTCTCCCCCTCCCTCTGCCTCTCCCCCTGCTTGCTCTCCCTCTTTCAGATAAATAAATAAAATCTTCAGAAAAACAGAGCAGGGGCGCCTGGGTGGCTCAGTTCGTTAAGCGACTGCTTTCAGCTCAGGTCCTGATCCCGGAAACCCAGGATCGAGCCCCACATCGGGCTCCCTGCTCAGCAGGAAGCCTGCTTCTCCCTCTCTCGCTCCCCCTGCTTGTGTTCCCCCTCTGGCTGTGTTTCTGTCAAATAAATAAAATCTTAAAAAAAAAAAAAAAAGAAAGAAAAACAGAGCAAACAATAATGCAAATATGTAACATATGTATGTAAGATATCTGGTCAGGTCCCTCTCCTTCCCCGCCCCTGGGGCAATGTCTGGCCACCGTGGCCTGCCTCCAGAAAGAATCCTGTTAGCTCAGTTTGGCCAGAATTCCCCCTTAACCCCTGATGGTTCTTCTTAGTGATTTTCCACCCACTGACCCCCACCCTGCTCCTTGAAGATCAATTCCCACCTGTGATGTTGTATTCAGAACTGAGCCCCATCTCCCCCCAACTGTGAAATCCCACTGCGGCAGTCCCCACGCCTATCATGATGGTCCTGAATGGTCTGCTTTACCACCTTCGACAAGTGTCACTGAATTTTCATTCCCTTAACAAGTCCAGTTTCCACTGAGCCCTGGATTATCCTCTAAAACCAGGGACAGTTTCGAGGATGGGCTGTGGCCTAGAAACACGGATACCGTCCGAGGTTGTCCTTGGAAGTCAGGGACACCTGCTAGGTCTTTATTCTAAGATCACACACATGCTTTTTTTACCTTAGGAGGAAGATCTGATGAGCTGGGGTGCTGGCTTGAGGCCAGAGTAGTGATGATCTGTTAGAACTTCTTAAAAAAGCACTACAAAGGAAGCAGTTGCTAAACAATAGCACGTTTTAAAAATAAAGACTCCCTGAGAACCACCCACTGGAGAACAAAGTTTTCCTGATATCTCTCTCCATCTTGCTATTAAGGTGTCAAAATTAACTCCATTATTGGAAGGTGGTTTTTTTTGTTTTGTTTTGTTTGTTTGTTTGGTCTGGCACCTGATGGTGTTTCACAATTGAGAATGGACACATGGTCCAAGAAGCTCATGGCTGCAAGGAGTTCAGACCTTCCTACCAGAGGACTCGGTCCCTCTATCATCATCACGGAGAAAAATGAGCATGGACTCACATCCCAGCCTTCGCCTCCCAGGCTCAGCTTCCCCATCGATAAAAATGCAGGTTTTCAACGTCTCCACTTCCTACAGGTAACTGTGCGGAGTGAGTAATCTCACCTTGCAGAGCTGCCTCGGAGATAAGAAACAGGAGCCAGTACAGTGCCTAGAACTTAATTGTACAGGCAAACGGCCCCCATTGTTCCTGAACAAGATGGTCAAATGGAAGGCACTAGCAATTATTAGCTCATTCATTCCCTCCCGTTCTCCAGAATCCTTCCTATATTCATTCCTTCATCACTGAGGCACTAAAGAGATCCTTTAAAAATATCTGTCAGGCCAATTCCACTCCGGTATGACCTCCAATGGCTCAGATGAGAAACTAGAGAACCCTTACCAGGGCTGAAGAGACCTCGTGGGAAGGGGGCCAGCCTTCCCCCTCTACCCTGCCCCCCAGCCCTCACTGGGAGGAGCAGACCCAGCTCCCTCCCACTTTTCAGTGACTCCTTTCTCTGCCAGCTGCCTTCCCCTACTCTCCGCCTGTCTCCATTCAAGTCTTTTCCTGGGGCTCCTTCCCTGAGTCACCAGGCTAAACCAGGCTCCTCTGTTTTCCTCACCTGGCACCTTGCTCCTATCATATTCACAAGTTGTATCAACGGGCTCATTATTTATCATGTGTCTTTCGCAGTAGAGTATATAGTGAGCAGCACGGAGGCCAGGAGCCTCTCTATGTCTGCGTGTCCAGCACGTGGAAGGAGCCTGCTAACAGGTGATGGTAGAATGAGCCACCTGGTATGGTTGCCTGCCCTAGACCTCTCCCTCGGTCTCTGGTCCCTGGATGGCAGAATGTTCCAGAACGGAACTCGAAACTCTGCACCAGTCCTAGGTGCTGCTCTTATGATCTGCGTGATCTTGTACAGTCCTTGAGACTGTCCTCATCTCTGAAGATGGAGATAGGGTCCCCCCTACCTTACCATGGTTCAGTGAACAAAGTTCGTTCCCCAGGGAAGACAAGGCTGGATATGACCTTGCTATTCCAGAACAGAGAGACATCTGTGCTGCCTGATTGACACCCCTGGGAAGTGACAGGAAACGAGAAGAGGCAGACAGGAGCATGCAAAATGTATTTCGGAACATACCCTGCCCATGCCATCTACTTTCCTTAGAGGCATCAATACAAAAAACTCCTACAGATAGGTTATATCACCACCTTAGACTATTCCGTGGAGTTAACAAAAGAAACTGGTCCTCGGACAGAACCAACTCAAGGTCACTTTGCAGCCTCTACAGTTGATGTTGCAAACATGTCAAGAAGCAGCCGGCCGGTCTCCTGGTCTGCAGTCATTCAGGGAGCAGTTGGCAACTTTTTTTTTTTTTTTAGATACCATGGACCATGGTGGTATTTGTAGTTGGGACTAACTTTTCAGAAGACCCCAGGAGCTTTTACAGGAGGCTTATGTTTCACTAGGAACATTAAACACACCTTAGAGGATGGGAGGAACTCAGCCATTCTCTTCAAAGTCCATTTGAATGCTTTGCCATGAGGATAGCTAACAGGTCCCTGAAACTCCCCCCCCCCTTTTTTTTTTTTTACCACAACCTAATTATCATTGAGCTCTCTTTTTGCTTCTCCTAATCCTATGAAATCGGTAGCTCAGGATTCTGGGTAGAAGCCACCTGTATGCTGGTGAACTTTACAATCTAGTATCTTACAGTGAGTCTTTTTATAACATTTCCTTGCCAGAATGAATGCATTGCGTGTACTTGCGTCTGTATGGCTCTGCAGCTTCTGAGGCCAATGCAGGGACCTTCTAGAAACTTCTGACAGTAACAGGAATACCACGACGCAGGTACTGCTATTTTCCTATTTCACAGTTGAGGACAAGTTAAGCAACGTGTCAGGACTTCACAGCTAGCCAATGGCAGAGCCAGGACCCAGACCTGGGCAGCCCTGCTCCTGGGCCTGCACAGCTCACCACCAGACTCCTGCCCCTCTCTGATGGACACCGACAAAAGTTTTCATTTGATGGCACTTTGTCAGGCTCCTGGACCTTCTCCTAAACCCATCTGTGTATTTTCCTGCAAAATCTAGTTTTCGTAAGAACTTTGCTAAATTGGTTTAACCAGAACCCAGTATCTGATTGTTCTGTATCCCTAATCAGGCTCCCATCTTCCACCCCGCCCCCCAGATGATGCCTGGCCACCCTGATCTGCCTTCAGCAAGAATCCGACTAGGTTGGTTTAGCCAGAATCCTCCTTTCCCCTGATGGTTTCTCATTGTGAATTTCCATTCACGGATCCCTCTCCTGCTCCCTGGCTACCAATTCTCACTTGCTGATTACTGTATGCAGTTGGGCCCCATCTCTCCCCCTCTGTCCCACTGCGAAATCCCACCGCAGTGGTCCCTACACCTATCATGAGGGTCTGGGATAAAAAATCTGCCTTACCACCTTTAACAAGTGTTACTGAATTTTTTTTCTTTAATAATACTTCCCCACCTGCGGTCTCACTGATATGTGGAATTTAAGAAACAAAACAGAGAATCATAGGGGAAGAAAGGAAAAAATAAAGATGAAAGCAGAGAGGGTAACAAACCAGAAGAAACTCTTAATCATAGGAAACAAACAGGGTTGTTGGAGGGAAGGGATAACTGGATGATGGGCATTAAGGAAGGCACAAGATATAATGAGCACTGTGTATTATATAAGACTGATGAATCACTGACCTCTACCTCTGAAACCAATAATACTTTATATATTAATTAACTGGATTAAAATAAAATAAAACAAAATACTTCCCCACCTGCAGCTCGTTCAGGGTGTTGCTTTGCAGAGAGTGGTCCAGGTGGTGGTCGCTGCTGTCACTTGCTTCCCCAAGCCTAGACAGACCCCTGATGAAGGGACACGTGCACCCTTCCATCCCTACTCCTCTTCCCTGTGTCTCTAGATTTCTGCTCGAAGTCTCACTGTCCTCCTCGGGAGGTGCCATGCCATCTGCTGTTTCCTTCTGCTTCGAGTTCCTGCCCCCTTCGTCGGATTCTGACCTTTTCTTGAAAACTCCACCCAGTGTCCCCTTCAGCATCCTCATTCCCGCAAAGCACTTATCACACTGCATCGTTCTTGCTGGGACAGGACTCATCTTTGTCCTGTGTGCCCAGCACAGAACCTGGGACGTAGAAGATGGAATGAATGAATGAGTGAATGAATGCATGGTATCCCAGGTCCATGCATCAAACACAAAGGAGGTTTCTTAGAGTCCCTGCAGGGTTTTTCACCCATTTTTTAAAAAAAGAAACAAAGTCAAGTTAACCTACACTGGAACAGCGCTGTGAGCCCGTGCAGTCACGGTGTTGGCAGAAGCTACAGCCCCTCTGTGGTTGATTCTTGGGGCTTCACTGTCTCAGAATGAGACCGAAGCAGAGTGTATTCATCTCTTGCCACTTTTCACTTGATTGCTGTGGTAAGTGGCATGCTCACTGAGGGAGCTCCACTCTTCATACATTTCCTCTTTGCAGAAAAGGCATCGTAGACATCAAATTAATGTAATAAGGTCTCTGGCTTCAATAGCAGGTGTTCTAACTCAACGCGAATTTCCCGATGATCTTAGGAAAAATGTTTAATTCATGTATGCAAAGCTGCTTAGTTCATCTTATTTTCTCGGTTCCCATTGAGGCTCGGGAAAGTTAAAAAAAGCACCTTGATTCAGGCTGAGCCGGAATCAGACCTGGTGGTTACAGATGATGCAAATGAGGCAAGAGTTTCCTTCTTGGTCTGTAGCTTTTAGGCTACAACGCTGACTTCCCGAGCATGGAGTTTTAGGTCTACAGGCCATCCTGGAATGGCAGTTTTCTGGAGATGAAACTACAAAACCACCAATGTTTCCAGAAAAGCACGTATACTCCGGCCCCAGCTGAAGTGGCCCTCAAGCGCTCTGAGCTCCGTGACAGCAAGAGGCCCAACCAGTGATACATGTGTCCTCCACCCTTCTCCTTCTTGCCCACGAGGGGACTCGTGGACCCGACTCGCACAAGTCCTGGGGCCCACAGACAGGTGAGTGTGGCAGGCCCCTCCCCCAGGTGGCTTGCTCACATAGTTGGGGGTAAGAAAGCTTGAATCCCAGCGAACTCTGTTTCAGGGAGCACGTGGCCCAGTTCCTTCCACTGGGGGACACGGGATAGTACCGGGCACACAGCTGCTCATGAGTAAGTGAATACATAGCTTAAAAAAAAATGCCTTCCCCAGCCCACACAATCCAAGTGTGTCATCGCCTACTGAAAAAAAAATAATCCAACTCCAAAAACCTTGAGTGACTTCTCCATTCCTCAGTGTTTCTTTGGGACATTTATTCTCATTGTTTTTGATATGTGTAGTAGTTGTGTGCTGTGTTTGGTTTATACTGACACATAATTCCACCTCAACAAGCCTGTATTTTGAGAGTTCGAGTCTAGTCCTGTCCGTCCTCTTGACCAGCTGCTGGCTGGCTTCCTGTCATCGCAAATATGTGCTTTATTGGCACCTAGTGACACCTATCACTTGCATATTGCTTCTGGCTACTTTCCCGTGAGAGCCAGTTGGGAAGTTGGACAGAGACCATCTGGCTTTTTCAAGCTCAAAACATTCACTATCCGGTCCTTTACAAACAAGTTTGCAGACCCCTGCTTGCTAGGAAACCAACTTACGTATGTATTCTACATCGGGCTGTTGTTTAATAAATACGGTTTTGTCTAAGCCTCTGTAAGACTTAATTTTTTATTTGGTTAAAAAGTAGTGGAAAACCTCTGGCCTTAGAGTTGAGATCAAGCCCCCCAAATTTGGAAATCCTGATGTCGAGGCTGAAATGACAACCATTTAAAGTTTGAAACAAGTTTGTTTTTGTTTTAAATCACTGAAGGGTGGAGTCTTACATTTATCCTGGAAGCTCCCCACGGATGCAAACCCAGTATTGAGCCAGTGCTCTTATCTACGTAGGAAGGTCATCAATACAGAACGCCAGTGTTTTCTACCAGAGTCTTATGTTTGGTACATGATTTGTTCAGGAGGTGAAATCAATACTAGGACCCGGGGACTCAGGGGCTTTGGGGTGGAGGGAAAGGAGGGAGTTTCAAGGCTTGGCATGCGTTTTGCGTGCACTGTGCTGCACACAGCATGCCTTCTCGAGGGGTCGGCGCGTGTAGGAAATCCAGAGCGAAGTACCACAGGACTGGGTAGGGAGAGGCATCTTGCTCCCAGGAGGAGCTGTGCACGAGAGTGAGCACAGACTCGGCATAGCCCAGCCTGGACAGCCTCCCACGTCCTCCAAGGGGAGTGGCTATGCCCCCACCAGCAGGTGTAACGGCACCCCTTCTAGTGTGACTCAACTGACGGGGCCCCCAAGGCAAACCATCCCTTTGCAGCTGTGAGGACGGTTTCCTCCGAAGTGGATGGTGGTCCTCCCAGGAAGAGGTTGCCCCTGGACCAGGACAGGAAGACCTATGTGATAATGAAATCTTTCCTTTTGAAAACCTAGAGGCAGGTGGTGGGGTTGGGGGTGTGGCAATGCCTGGAACGTCGTCATGTGGCGGAAGGAGTAGGCTGGCAGTAAGCAAAGGGGCAGCCCTCCTAAGACCCCCTGGGACTCCCAGAAGACCTTCATCAGGCAGCGCCTGGGTGTCACTATTGCCGTTTCCCCTACTTTCACTCCCCAACCTTTCATAAAGCTCTGTCCCAAGGAACAGCCTGGGCTCAGCTATGCTATGAAGAATTATGTTCTCAGTCCTAGCTTAGGACAGAGGAGCAAAGCGAGAGCTCTTCAGGGTCAGAGGTGACGGCGAGCACAGGAGACACGGGGGGGCAGTGCAGCTGTGCCCGCAGAGCACTCCTGGCTCAGGTGGTGGGGCAAAGAGGCTGGACTGGAAGCGATGGGGACCTCTTCCTGAGCCCAGCTAGGGCGACACCTTGGAAAGATGCTCAAGGAACCTCTGGGAGCAACCATCGAGGGGCCGTTCCCTTTCCTGTGTTGGTCTTGGGGTGCTCAAGTCATCATCACTCGTATATGAAGGAAACGTGCTCTGAACTTCACCTCACGGGCTGCTGAGACCTGGGGCAGGGTCCTCCAGAGCTGGCGTTCTCAGTCATGTGCGTTGGCCCTTTCCCCGGCCATTCCCCTGCTGGTCTGCTACAAATACAGCTTAGAGACCTAAACGTTAACAGGACCCAAACAGTCTGAGGGTCACAAGTGTGTCCCTCATGATTCAATCACGGGAAGGGTTCTCTGAGTGCCTACACTGCCTGTCTCTGAAAATGCCTTGAGACTATGTCTACTCTGCCTTCTCTTTTTCTACCTTAAATTCTAGATAATCTATCATCTTATCCCTACATAGCTCCACATGCACCAAAAAGGACATTTTCTTACATAACTAACTGCCATTATGCCCGCTAAGAAAATGATCAACAATTTCTTGATACCATCTAACAGCTAGCCTATATTCAAATTTCCCCGATTAATGTGACACCTTACCCTCTTTGTCACAGGAAAAAGGCTCATCTGTTTAAAAAAAATAGCTATAGAGTAATTATTTTTTATGTCAGCGAAGGCTTTGATGGCAGATTTTTTTTTCCTCCTTGTTAATTCATCAGAAGAGTTTCCTTTATGCAGAAGCACCCTTTACTAGTCATAGGTCTCAATTTTTATTTCTACTTCTGACTTGTGTATCCTGAGGGCATTCATTTCACGATTCCCTTCTTTCCAATATCCATCTTCCTTTGTCCTAATAAGTGTATAAAATAAGTTATTGATCTGCTGGATTTATAAAGGCATCTGGAACGTGAAAAGGGCTCCTCTTGTGTATTTCCACAGGAGTCCTGTGCTCTCCCTGCTGGTTCCCTGCTGGGCTGAGGACCCTTGCAGGGTCTAGGGGTGAATGGAGCACCAGGGAAAGGTGGTGCTGGGCCGCAGGGGCTGGGAGCACAGCTGGGGAGGAGGACAGCGGGGAACCTGCCAAAGGCTGAGCAGGGGAGCACAGAGCAGAACCCATTCCACTCTTTCTTCTTTCTTTTTTTTTTGTTTGAGAGAGAGAGAGAGAGAGAGAGCGAGCATGAGTAGGGGGAGAGGCAAAGGGAGAAGGAGACTCCCTACTGAGCAAGGAGCCTGATATGGGGACTCGATGCCAACCCCAAGTTCATGACCTGAGCTGAAGGCAGATGCTTAACCGACTGAGTCACCCAGACACTCCCCTTTTTTTTCTTAAAAAGGAAAGAAAGAGGGAAGAGGGAGAAAGAGAGGGAGGAAGAGAGAGAGAGAAAATAACAAAACCAAATAAACAAAAATAATACGTGTTCACTTTGAAAATGTAAAGAAAGCACAAAGAGTCATGTTTCCTTACTACTTTCCTTACTAATGATCTAACCATCATTAACCATCATGTTTGGTTTGCATTCCAACACTTAAAAATGCACATAAATTCTAATAAATTTTGGACTGTACATAACATCCTGTTGTGTAATTTATCTTCCTATTTTATACCGTGTGACGAACATGTCCACATTCCATTAAACATTTCCAAAACAAGGTTTCTAATGGTTGCAGAGAATCATAACTTAGGGGTATAACTTACATTTAGGTTGCTTATAATTCACCACCATTATAAAAAAAAAATCTTGACATTCTTGTACCTAAATCTTTGAACAGATCTCGGATTATTTATAAGCAATTCTGAGAAGAATTAACAAAGTGGAGAGAGATCAGGACATGTTTCAAGCTGTGCCCTCCAAAAGTCTGTTCCAATTAATCATCGAAAAGTGTATAAATGAGCCCATTTCCCCACACCCTTGCCAACACTGGTAATATTATGTTTCCCCTTTAATCTGACAATTTAAATCAAGAATGTGGCATCACTGTTCCCAGACTGCTTTATTCATGTCCCTTTGGGGAGCGGCTCTGGTCTTTCTCTTACCCCTGTTTCCCTGCTGGGGGTTTGCTAAAGGAAAAATGCAGAAATGTCCAGACCTGTGCTACTGCTCTAGAAAGCAGCTGGGCTATATGAGCGGAGTGTTGAGGGCTGCAAATTATTCTCCTGGATTATCTGCAAGGCTGAGCTAGCACACAAAACAGCCAGACTGCAAAAATACCACTAGTTATTGGCTGCCAAGAGTGGCACATATTTCCACATCTGATATTACATGAGCATATTCGTACATGTATTTTTATCTTTTCTTATAAAACCCAGTTTAATGCATGAGTTTTGGATTTATTGCCTCATTTAGATCAACTTTCCATGCATTCCTCCAAAGACCCAAGTTTCATTTACTTATTTTATCTATCTATCTATCTATCTATCTATCTATCATCGATCTATCTATCATCTATCTATCACCTTTCTATCTTTAAGAGAGAGAGAGTGTGAGTGAGCAGAGGAGGGGCAGAGAGAGAATCCCAAGCAGGCCCCCTACTCAAGCAGTATGGAGTCTGATGTGGGGCTCAATCCCAGGACCCCGAGATCATAACCTGAGCCAGAAGCAAGAGCTGGATGCTCAAGCAGCTGAGCGACCCTGGGGCCCTCCTCCACAGATCCCAGATTTAAATGGTATCGATCAAGTGATTTATGTGCCTTGTACAGCTGCATGCAAAATAGAGTATTATATGTACAATCGTGAACATTTTTCTTGCAAGAGAGTTCAAAGTTTTCATCATGTTCTCAAAGAAGCCTAAGAAAAGACTTAGAATCCTGATGTGGAGAAAACGCTCAGGGGTCATAAAGGCAAGAGCTCTGGGCCAGCAGGTAAAGTGAATGAGTGCAGAGGACGAGGTGTCAGATACTGGGGAGAGGCAGGGGCCTTGGGATCCACTAGTGGATTTGCTTCAACTAAATAGAGTAGCCATCTCTCAGCTCCAGATCTCTATTGGCTGTGTGTGTGTGTGTGTGTGTGTGGGGAATGTGAGCCCAGTGTTACCTTATCTTAATTCTTTTCAGAGGAATCTGGATATCTGAGTGCTTACACAAAATCTTCCAAATTTTAAGTGCTTCTGATAATTTAATGTTGAACAGATAAATCATACGTGGTATAAACCACTGGCTACTGATTTGGCCCCCAGGCTGCAGGGTCTAACAGAGGCCAGGCATTCCAAAGCGTAATTAAATACATACATAAAAATAATTAAATGCTTTTTTTAGGCTTGTAATAAGCCAAGAAGACCAGGGCATTTAAGGACAGGGCTCCCAGGAGACTGTAGTCTGATTAAAGTTTGGCACCTGGGAAGTTCGACAGCCAGATCTATAGCTTTTAAAGCAACACAGCTGCTGAGTACAGCTGATCCTGACACCCACCCTGTCCAGAACTCTACACAAGTCAGCCCCAGGTTTTTCTAATGGCAACAGGGGAAACCATGTCCAGAAGAGGACATGACAAGAATCCTAATTGCATGATCACGGAAAACTTTGATTTTCCAAGTGGACAACATTAGTGACTGTCAGGCCACGTTTTACTTAAAGCCAGAGTTAAGGTAAGAACAAGAAACTATAGGATGCACTGAGAAGCTGACCACACCCAGACAAATGACATTTTTGTAAGCCAAATAAATCTCTACCCACAGAGGGGAGCTTGCTCTTTAAAGGGACCCTGCAACCGAGTGACCAAGAAAGGAAAAAGCATTTTCAAATCCAACTGGGTCACAAGTTTGGATTCTAGACTACTAGGCGCTTTTTTTTTTTTTTTTTAAATATTTTATTTATTTGACAGAGAGAAACACAGCTGGAGAGGGAACACAAGCAGGGGGAGTGAGAGAGGGTAAAGCAGGCTTCCCGCTGAGCAGGGAGCCCAACATGGGACTCGATCCCGGGTCTCCGGGATCATGACCTGAGCCGAAGGCAGTCGCTTAACCAACTGAGCCACCCAGGCGCCCCTAGACTACTAAACTTTTAAAATACGGTACAAACCCATCCTTAAACGTTTCTCACAGCGTGCGGCTGTGAGTTTTCAGGGCAGGTATATGGAGGTGTGGAAGAGGGGTGAAGAAGGCAGACAGGCTCAGGACGGCGGCCTCAGAGAGGGTAGGGGACGCAGCATGGCGACAGCTGGGAAACAGATGAGTGAACTTCTCAAAACAATAACAAAACTGACACCCACATTTCACCCGGGGACACTGGCTGACATTTCAGTGACCAAATATGTGGGCTTTTTTTTTTTTAGTGTCCAGTGCCCTGAATATAGTTTTATTTATAATATGTTTGAAAACGGCATCTTCCTCCCAACACATCACATGGGCGGCCAAAGGACGATTTGAGCAGTGGGGGACAGGGCCCTAGGCAGAGCCACGCCACTTTGTGAGTCATGAAATATTTCCACTCAAGCAAATATACACTTTCAAAGTAAGGGGTGTTTGTGTGTGTATGTGTGTGATGCATCAAATGCATTTAAAATGTTCCCATAATTAGAAAAGAACGACTTAACAGACAGCTCCTTAAATAACCACAGAGAACCATCGGTTTTCTCAAGGTACCTGTAATCATGCTGGATATAATTAATGGCAAAATGATGAGTTTCAGCATCCTCATTAGGATTTCCCCAGGAAAAGCGAAGTAGAATTTCTCCAGACTAGACAGTTTGCTGTATTCTCGAACCAAGACTCCTATGGTGATCCCTAAGAAAAACAAAGATTGGAAAGAAGAAAACCAGCATTGAGTTCTTCTGTATACATTTCTATGGAAAAAAATCCCCTCAATCCCCCTACATTTTACTTGCAAGAAAAACAGTGTAGATGCTCTTCCATGATTCTATAAATTTTAGATTTAAAAAACAAATCACATTTTATTTTAATTTTTAACCTTTTGTTTTACACACTCTCCAACTCATCCAGCCAGGCCCCCAAGGTGTTTCACATTTTATAGTTTACATATCAGTGTTCATTTTTCTCTTTTTCTCATAAATACTCTTTTCATGATACTCTGTTTATGCAACTTTCGTGATTTTAATAGCAACATCAGGTTCTCCTGGTTCTGACATATTTACATGTTGTTGAACAACTGTGTCATCCAATGCTCTTCATTCTGTGTTGGCTATGTCTAGAAGATGACGTGTCCAAATTGGCCCGATCAAGAGGCTTTTGATGAAGTTACTGAACCTGAGTACCTTGGAGTGTAGAAATGTTCAAAATCAAGAAATGTTACACAGTGGACCCCTAAACAATGTTAGGGTTCGGGGAACCAATCCCCGCACAGTCGAAAATCCACATAACTTCTGTCTCCACGAAAACATAACTACTAACAGCCTGGTGTTCACTGAGAGCCTTACCCAGAACATAAAACATCAATTAATGTGTATTGTGCATGTTACATGTACTGTGAACTGAATTCTTACAATAAACTAAGCTAGAGAAAAGAAAATGTTATTAAGAAAGTCATAAGGAAAAGACATTTACAGTGCCTGACTGTATTTATTGAAAAAAAAAATCCGTGTGTACTTGGACTTGTAGAGGTTAAACCTGTGTTGTTCAAGTTCTGAAAGCTTGTCCTCACAAGACATCTACATGAATTCTTTCCTGGTGTTGGTTTTGATAACTACAAATCACAGACTTTTCTTACTTACCTCTTCCAAATGGTCCCAACATCTAACTGCCTTACTCCTTCTGTCCTCACACATGGACCCTTTGCAACACCCCCCTTTTATATTTTTAAATATTTTATTTATTTATTTATTAGAGAGAGAGAGAGAGAGAGAGAGAGAGAGAGAGCAATCATGAGCAGGGGAAGGGGGAGAGAGAGAATCTCAAGCAGACTCTGTGCTGAGTGTGGAACCCAATGTGGGGCTCAACCTCACAACCCTGAGATCACTACCTGAGCTGAAACTAAGAGTCAGATGCATAATGGACTGGGCCACCCAGGTTCCTCCCTTTTATATTTTTTATTCTTTTTTAAAAATTTATTTCTTTTAAACGATCTCTTCACCCTACCTTGGGCTTGAAATCACAACCCCTAGATCAAGAGTCGCATGCTCTTTCGAATGAGTCAGGCAGGCACCCCACCACACCCCCACGTTTTTTAAACCAAGACATAAGACGGGCTGGGATGACTTGCGCATCTTTTTTCCTTCATTAACTTCTGAGGATGACAGGTTAATGGGAGAAAAAATGATGAAATATTTTGGCTAAACAGCAGAAAGACTCAAGGAGGACCTCACTGACTCTATTCCTTCACAAACTCAGATAATTAGTCTGTGAAAATTTACAGTGGCTGGGCACAGTTGAGAACTCTAGGGCAACAAAGAGAGGTGTGAATTATAAACAATGCTAGTGTTTTCATTTAAATTCAGGTATACTTCCCATGTCTCTTAAGTAGGGTAAAATAAAGGAACCCCACAAGATATATCTGTGTGGTGACCTTATCCTTGGGTTAATTTTATTTTCCTACCTGTTCCATCGTTGCCTTGATCTCTTTATTTTGGGCATGCATTTCTAAATGTATGTTTGATCAGCCATTTTAAATTATTTTTGGAACAAACACATACACAAACAGTTCTCAAATTGTTTTTGAGAACAAAAGGAAGAAAAAGAAAAAAAAATCAAAAAAAGCTCAATATCAATTCTACCTAGTTCATATTTTAAAACCTAGGGCTAGAGATTCCTGAGTGGTTCAGAACGCCAAGGGTTCAAAATATTTTAAGTGAATTTAAAAAGCACATTGTTCTCATTTCCTACTTCATAGATGCCTACATTCGGCTGTCCTATATGGAACACACCGACTTCATGCTCTAAGGGTCCTCTGTAGTGTTTAGTGTTTTAAAAAACCAAACAAACATTCTCTCTCATACTCTTTAGGTTGCCTCAAGTCAATTTTTGGCTTGTATGTGAAAGAAGGCTCTGTGAGTGAAAACAAAGATGCATCTGTGCTCAAAAACTCACCATCAAAGCACTCTGTTGGGTAGCAGAGAAGACCCCAGGGGCTCCAATTTTAGGGTTTATATAACTAGCGATTAGCTGTGCCTCTAATCATCTCCACCCCAGATAAATGCAGGGAATTTAGAAAGAAGTGTACCTGCTATTTTTCAGCCTTGATCCAGATAATGGGTTTTTATGGAAGAGATAAAAGAGTCACACAAAGAGCATTTTCAAAGCTTTCAGAAGTGACAAGCACCATGAACAGATTATACTCTATTTAGTAACGAAAATGAAAACCTTCTATCAAGTGTGTTCTTGAAGTTGAGTATCATGAATTGTAACTTCTTCCTTCTTTTCTTTTCTCTTTCTTCTTTCTTCCTTCCTTCCTCCCTGCCTCCCTCCCCTCCCTTCCTTTCTTCCTTTTCTTTTACTGAAAAGGAAGAGAATATAAATAACAACCAAGACCTGGAAAAGCAGTTGAAAGATTTACCCTGGGCCAGAGATGTCATCCCGGAACCCTCAAGTCTTAAGAAGTGGCTGGTGAAGAACTTCAGCCAGGAATTACACGTTGTAAATGTGTGTGTTTTATCCTGGTCTCAGAGCAGTTTGGAAAAATTGGATGCCTGATAAGAAAAATCAGTGGAAGATTTTCTAGGTCTCACGAACAAGTCAGAATTTCACTGGGCACACAATCTTTCTCTATACTTTTCTGGAGCCAGAATCTTGGTTTGGGTTTAAGAGCAGTAAGCGGTGTTCTAAGTCAAAGGCTTCTGGGAACACGAGCCTGCCTGGAGGTACACAGGTCAGACCCACCTGCAGGATCACCCCCAGAACTGGGCTAAGTAAGATCAAGAAACTTTCTGAATGGTATAGCTCTCCGGAGGCCTTTCATAGGGCCAATGAGGATGCCCAAAGGTAGAATTTTAATGTAGACCTCTGTAGCCCCATTAGTTACCAGAAACTCACTCTTGGGTGGCCTTCTCTCACTCAGGCAGGATGATCCCAAGCAAGTACAAAGGCAGCTTGGGAAGAGCTCTGTGTTAGAACCACCGGCTGGAGTTCGGGCTCTGCCATTTATAAGGTTTGTAACTTGGGCCATAATTTTAACGTCTCCCTTTATTGAGTAGATTGAGTGGTGAAACTGAAGGTATGGGGCCAAAGGCTTGGACGAGAAGCCCTCGATGTCCATTCTAAAGCCCAAGCCGCTGTGACAATCTCTGAGCATTGGTGTTCTCAGCTTTAAAATGGGCTCATAGGGGGCGCCTGGGTGGCTCAGTGAGTTAAGTGTCTGCCTTGGCTTCAGGTCATGATCTCAAGGTCCTGGGATCGAGACCCATGTTGGGCTCCCTGCTCAGTGGGGAGCTTGCTTATCCCTCTGCCATTCCCCCCTGTTGTGTGCTCTCTCTGTCAAATAAATAAATAAAATATTAACAAAATAAAATAAAATGGGCTCATGGGACCGGTTCATTGGCTCCTAGAGAGCTGGCCGGGCTTTCCCACTGTTCATGGTAAGTCAAGTGTGTCACTAAAACAGGGGAGGAAGACACTCAGGAGGAAAACCGTCAAGACCTCAGCTCGACATTTCTTCTTCAAGTTCATGTTGCCTCAGACACCTGCCAGTCCAGTAGCCTTATCTTGGAAGAAATGGGGCGATTTTTTTTTTTTCACTCTAAGTTCATAAAACATTATTGTTCAAGAAATAATTCTGGAGTGGTGCCTGGCTGGTTCAGTCAGTGGAGCATGTGACACTTGATCTCGGGGTTATGAGTTCAAGCCCCATAGTGGGTGTAGAGATTACTTAAAAATAAAAAATCTTAAAAAAAAAAGAGAGAAAGAATTCTAGAAATCAAAATAAAAGAAAAATTCATGCAAAATAATTTATACTGATCTATCCTCCCCTTCTCTTTTCAGGTTCTACCAAGGCTTTGTTATGTACATGTGGTTTTTTATGGTTATAAAAATTAATCTGGGAATAGTAGCTGAATTGCATTTGAGAAAGCAGATTTATGAAAATAGCACTATCCCTGTGTTAGGGTATTTTCGGAAAAGAGATTAAAATCTTCTATGTTTTTTTTTTTTTAATCAAAGCCCCAGAATGGCTCTCTGGTACACACACTGATTTTGGCTTGATTGAATAAGAACAACTGGAAAAGGAAAAAGTATTTTTAATTATGCCAGAACTAGTTATCTCATCATGCCATCTTGCTGGCTGCCATATTAGGAGAATTAGCAATATGCCTTCTTGCCCTTTGGGAGCTCATCTAAGATGAACATTGATAAGCAAAAAATAAAAAGTGTAAAATGAATAGTTACTAACAAATGACTGTGTGTGTACACCGCATAGATTCTAGCCTGTCCTTCCCCCGAAATGATCTGTTCCCCTCTCTCATCATTTTCTTCCAGCAGTGAGAGCTCTTTTCATGCACTTTGGCTCCAAACAGATGCCTCTGTAAAGCTTTATTTTTAAATCCTTAAGAAATGTACTTATGGCATGAGCCATATTATCACAGTTCCACTGGAAAGAACAAGTTCAAAAACTCACTCCCAACCTCACCAACTCAAATATATGTAAAGGGAAATTGTTTTCACATTTTCTCATATATTATTGTGATTAATCATTACATGATTTAAATTAAAAATTGAAAAAAAATAACATAATGGTTAACAGTTACCCAATACATACTTTACGTCAGAGTCTGTGCTAAGCACTTCAAAATAATCTCTTGTATTATTTTAATTTAAATTCAATTAGCCAACACATAGTACAGGATTAGTTTTTGATACAATGTTCAGTGATTCATTAGTTGCATGTAATACCCAGTGCTCACTACATCAAGTGCCCTCCTTCATGCCCATCCCCCAGTCACTCCATCCCCCCACTCACCTCCCTTTCCACAACTCTCGATGTATTTTCTGGGGTGCAGAATGATCTCTTGTAATTTTTTTTAAAGATTTTATTTATTTATTTGACAGACAGAAACACAGCCAGAGAGGGAACACAAGCAGGGAGTGTGGGAGAGGGAGAAGCAGGCTTCCCGCCAAGCAGGGAGCCCAATGTGGGGCTCGATCCCGAGACTCTAGGATCACAACCTGAGCTGAAGGCAAATGCTTAACGACTGAACCACCTAGGTGCCCCTCTCTTGTAATTTTTAATGGCTGTATAATTATACGGTTTGGGGGCAGTTTTTCATGGAGATAAAATTCACATAACATAAAATGTATCATTTTTAAAAGGTATAACTCAGGAGTTTTTAGTACATTCCCAAAGTTGTGCGACCACCACCGCTATCTAATTCCAGAGTATTTCCATCACCAATAAAGAAACCCACACCCATCAGCAGTGACTCCCCAACCATCCCTTGCCCCAGCCCCTGGCAACCACGAATTTGCTTTCTTTGGATCTGTCCATTCTGGACATTTCATATAAACAGAGTCATATAACACGAAGCCGTGATGACTAGATTCTGTGTCAGCCTGGCTAGGTTATGGTACCAGCCAATAAAACAACGAGCCATGTGTGGGTGAAAGTATTCCATAGATGTGGCTAACAGCGGCAAGTAGCTCACTTTAACTAAAGGCGATGACCCTTGAGAAACCCAGTGGTCTCAGCCCATCAGCTGAAGGCCTGAGAAGCAAACCCCAGGTTTCATACAGAAGAAGGAATTCTGTCTCAGGACGGTGGCTCCAACGCCCTGCCCGAGTTGCCCGCCTGCCCTGTGGATTTCGGACTTAAACAGAACCCACAACAGCGTGAGCCAATTCCTTAAAATAAATCTCCATAGATTTCAGCACAAGATTCTGGTTCTCAGGAGAACCCTGACTGATACTGGGGCCTGTGTCTAGATTCATTCACTTAGTATGTTTCCAAAGTTCACCTGCGAATACTGTAGAGGTTTTGTTTTGGTTTTGGTATCTCTCATTTAACATCATATTATAGGCATTTCCTCATTTTTTTTAAAGCACGGTCTTAAGAATAATACTACTCTGGATGGACATGTTTCTTGACCACAAGCCCACTGTTAAACATTTCAATCCTTGACAATTTTGTTGAACATTACGGACGTATTCCTGATGACCAAAGGGGATAAGCATAAAATCTGATATAAAGGCTTCAGTTTATTTTGCACTTTTAGTCTCAAGGGAAGAAAGTACCTTTTTTTTTTTTTAAGATTTTATTTATTTGACAGAGAGAAACACAGCCAGAGACGGAACACAAGTAGGGGGAGTGAGAGAGGGGGAAGCAGGCTTCCTGCCGAGCAGGGAGCCCGATGTGGCGCTCGATCCCGGGTCTCCGGGATCATGACCTGAGCCGAAGGCAGTCGCCCAACCAACTGAGCCCCCCAGGCACCCCAAGAAAGTACCATTTTTAAATGCATTCTTTGTAGTATCTAGATTCAAGAAAAACCAAAAACAAGTGCACATTTATTAAAATCCAACCATATGCCATGTTTTGTACTGAATGCTAGAGAATCTAAGGAGGCCGAGTTGAAAAAAGAATAACATTTTGTTATTACTGAAATAAACATTTTTCTGTCCTCTGGTTGTCTGCACCACTTTGTCTTTATCGATGGCTGTTGAAACTGAACAATCACTCCCTCTTTGTCCACCACTTATAGTTAAGAATTCAGTCTGACTTGAGAAGGACGTTGTTTTGATGACCATTTAACAGGTTTCTGTATATGTCCCTAGGGATTAAAATGTATCATGTCCTTTGTATGTATTTGGAAACTTGTACCATACCAGGCTGGATACAGTATTTTTTTTGTTTTGTTTTGTTTTTATTTTATCTATCTGTTTGTCAGAGAGAGAGGGAGCATGCACAAGCAGGGAGAAGCAGACTCCCCACTCAGCAAGGAGCCTGATGCGGGACTGGATCCCAGGACTCTGGGATCATGACCTGAGCCGAAGGCAGAGGCTTAACTGACTGAGCCACCCAGGTGTTCCTGGGTACGATCTTCTGTAACCTGCTTCTTCCTTTCGAGATTTTTTTCGCTATGTGTTTGAGACTTACTCATATCAATAAGGGTAGATCCATTCTAAGTTATGTTCAGTATTCCATATCACACTCCCTACTTTTTGTTTTCTGTATTATTCAATTCTGCTCTTATTGAATAATCGATAGTTCCTTCTCTTTTTTTCTAGATTTGCCCTCTTCTTCCTCTAACTTTATGAGTTGACTGCTTAGCAAATTAGCTTGTTTGTTGCATTATAGGTATGTACGGGATTACATTGTTGTTTAGTACTAATTGCAATTTCCAACTGCTATGGTGATTTCTTCTTCAAACTGTACATTTTCTAAACATATGCTTATAAGTATCCAGATACATGAGGATTTGGGGGCTTTTAATATTCCTTCTTTTTTTCTCTGTGATGGATCCTTGCTGATTCTCTTGTACCTGCTTCAGTTTTTAACCATCTTTCCTCCAGTTGCACTTAGTGAGTTTTTCATTCCACTGTCTTTAAGTTTCATTTCTGGAAGTTACTGTATCCTTTTCAGAGTATCTTTCTTCTATTCCCTAGTTTCTATTCATCTGTTTCTTTTTAATGATTTCTTTAAGATATATTTATTTTAAAGACAGAGAATGCCCACATGTGAGAGCAGCCAGGGGAGAGAGAATCTCAAGCAGACTCCACATTGAGCACAGACATGGGTCTCGACCCATGACCCTGAGATCATAACTTGAGCCGAAACCACCCAGGGACCTCTCTCTTTAATCATTTTGAACATTGTATTCTTTCAGATTGCTGTTATCATCTCTAGTTTTTGGAATATGCATTCTCTTGCTTGTAGTGTATATATTAACTTGTGTCACATCCTTGTGTGGTTTGTAATTTTTGACCATAGATTTATCTTTTGGGGACAAGGATAGCTTTCTCAGAGTAGGAAACCAGCTTCTCTTTGGGATTTAGGAGTTTCAAGGTCACCAGGACTGTCCTCCTATTCTTTTTCAGTGTAGGAAGTCAGCATTCTTCTTCCCTGCCCCCAGGTTTTTACTTAAACTCAAGTTAGTTAACATATAGTATAGTACTGGTTTCAGGAGAACTTAGTGATTCATCATATATGTAACATCCAATGCTCATGACAAGTGCCTTCCTTAATGCCCCGCGCCCCCACCTCCCCTCAGCAACCCTCAACCTGTTCTGTATAGCAGAAGTCAGCATTCTGTAGTGGTGTAAATTTAGATCACATACCCAGTTAAGTCCGCATCTTAATTTCTCATAAGTGCCCCTTTACCCTGTTACTTGTAGCCATGGGCAGATGGCATGCTTCTCGAGCTTTTCCTGAGTCACTGGGTAGAATTTTTCTATATTCTTTTCAAGGATAGGGACAAATTTTGAGAGTCCAGGCTTTATGCAGAGGTCTGATTCTAGCTCCTTCACTCACACAGTCCAACCTCACATCTCTTCCCCATATGGGTAGCAAAATCTCTGTCTCCCATCATTAAGGCCTATAATGGGTCTAGACCTTAGTATCACTTTTTTTTTTTTTTTTTAAACTTCTGGTTTTGAGTTCTGTTTCTATTTCTGGCACGTGGGGACCTACCTTCTTTCCTCTCTCCCTCCCTTTCTTCCTCTCTTTCTTTTTAGATTTTATTTTTAAGTAATCTCTACACCCAATATGGGGCTTGAACTCAAAACCCCAAGATCAGGAGCTGCATGTGCAGGACACCTGGGTGGCTCAGTTGGTTAAGCGTCTGCCTTCAGCTCAGGTCATAATCCCAGGGTCCTGGGATCGAGTCCCGGATCAGGCTCCTTGCTCAGTGGGGAGTCTGTTTCTCTCTCCACTGCTCCCCATGCTCATGCTCTCTAATAAATAAATAAAATCCTAAAAAGAAAAAAAAAGGGGAGTTGCATGTTTAACCAAATGAGCCAGCCAGGTACCCCAGGACTTTCCTTTGTATCTTTGGAGTCTGGGTTTGATTATTTGGGGAGAATGCTATGTTTCCGTGTCTGAGATGGAAGGGACCAACCCATATCCCGTACGAGCTCAACCATCATACTACCAGGTGTTATAACATCTGTGATTATTTATTCCTTTTCTTTCCAATATGTCCTCTTTAAGATGGATAAGAGAGCACGTGAAGATTAACATTGAGAGTTCCATGGTATACAGCAAAGATCTTGCTATATTAGAACATCCATTGCTGTTCCAAGTATTCCCATGAAACCTCGTGGGATCAATTAAGCCAAAATTCATTTATGGGCCACCTAATTCCAGCAACCCATTGCCCAATAGGGACATAGAGATGAGAGCAATGCAGAATCAAGGGGCCCTTCTTCTACCTGACGGAATGAAGCCTATTAAACCATGTGGGACATCTTGGGGGAAGAAACTACTCTACCAACTCTTTAGGAGTCTGTAGTCTGATGATCTGGGTTCAAACACCAGCCTCAACATTTTATTAGCTGTGCACTCTTGGGCAAAACATGTATCTTGCTGCTTATGCCTCCATTTGGTCATGTGTAACAATAGGCATAATAAAATATCAACCTCAGAGATCACCGGTAGATTTAAAAATGACACTATACATAAAGTGCTTAGAATAAACAGTATCTGCCTCTCATAGTAAGTACTCAGTCAACGGGAGCTACTACTAAAGGCCCTATTCTCCCGCAGGTTTTCTCGTGAGATCCTTGACATGGTTATGTTCTCACGTTTATGGTTATGTTCTCACCGAGCTCAAAAGCAGGGCAGTCAGAGTTGGGGGTAGAAATCCATGTAAAAATTTCCATTGCAATAAATCTACAAAGCTATTCCCTTAGTTTACTTCATTTATTTTGGTAGAAAAACATTTCATTTTACCCTGTAAGTGAAAAAAGATTCACTTTTTTTTTTTTTAAAGTAAAACACTTTAACAGGGTTAAAGCAATGAGACACAAAACACCCACAAGACACACCAAATGTAAATAACGTATGTTCATCTCAATACTATTTGATGTCCCTGAAATTAGTCTCAGGATCTTGGCACCAGAAGAAAAAGCATTTTTAATTTTTTTGATGTCTTCTGAAATCATTTTCATTCATAATTAAATTCTGCAGATATTTATTTGTCCAAGCGATGCTAGGTGCCATTGTAGGAGTAAAAATATAAAAACGGGACGCCTGGGTGGCTCAGCGGGTTAAAGCCTCTGCCTTCGGCTCAGGTCATGATCTCAGGGTCCTGGGATCGAGGCCCACATCGAGCTCTCTGCTCAGCAGGGAGCCTGTTTCCTCCGCTCTCTCTGCCTGCCTCTCTGCCTACTTGTGATCTCTCTCTGTTGAATAAATAAAATCTTAAAAAAAAAAATATAAAAACAAATGGCATAAGACCTCTTCCCTCAAGAAGCTCCCTATTTAATGAGGGCCTGTCACAGATACAACCTTCCCTCCCTGGAAGGACAGGGAGGTTGAGAGGCTGAGGAAGGCCTGAGAGTGAATACAAATAGATATTATTTCTGGATTTCCATCGAATTGTTTCCAAGCCTGAGAGCACCTCAGGGAAATGCCAGTTGGTTTCCACCCTCCAGCGACAAAGAGAAGCTGCAGCCAGTACTCGGACAGCACCAACATCACATCAGGCTAAATCCATGGAAGCCAGGGGGAGAAGAGAGAATAACCATGTGAGATGTGCAGCAACAGGCAGACTGACGTGAGCACGGGCTTCCCCGATTTTGATGTGCATATCAATCACCTGGGGATATTGGGTTTTTTTGGTTGTTGTTATTATGGTGACTTGATTTTTTTTTAAAGTCAGCTCCACACCCAGCATGGAGCCCAACGTGGGGCTTGAACTCACAACCCTGAGATCAAGATCTGAGCTGAGATCAAGAGCTGGACTCAACTGATGGAGCCACCCAGATGCTCCACCTGAGGATTTTGTTAAAAGGCAGATTCAGTCAGTGAGATCATGTTTCGAGTAGAGATAAATGGGGCTGGCAAAGGCACCCCAAGAACTTGCCAGTCAGGGTAAATCTCCCTCCATACACCAGAGAGAGCTACGGCCAGCCCCCATCCCAGCACAGTCAGCACGTGGGCAAGCAGAGCTGCTCCCTTCGCAGAGACCCCAGACACACAGCTGTCGTTGCTGACTCACAGTCTGCCCCTTACAGCCACCTTCTCCAGCTGCGCTTCCCCCTTCCCCCTCCGTTCTGGGGTGCTGTGCAGTGATCAAGTCCCAGGGGAGCCTGGATGAGCAAGAATGAGTCCTCCCCCAGCCATCATGAAGCTTCCAACCAAGCTGCCTCGAGTGGGAAAACTCATCCGAACCTGAAGAAATGTGGTACAGTGATGGGTGACTGAGGGCAGGGACAGCTCACCTGCCCCAGATTTTTCTCTAAGAGCAAAAGACAAAAATCTAACTTTGAAGCAAAAACACAGTTTCCAACCCACCATGGATAAAAATGCCACTGACCCTCAAGCTTCTGCCACCATGCGTACCCTCAGCCCTCATGGCTTCCACCACGGAAGGAGGTGGGACCATGGCTTTCTCAAGGAGGCAGGAAGACTCAAGCACGATCTCACTATCAAAACTCTGGGCCCTCAGAATGCTTCCTTTCTACCCAAAACTCCATTTCTGAATGTAAGCTCTGGAGAGCTTCTAGACACTAACAATTAAATATGAGGTAGGGCCTGGTAAAGACCACAATACAGCAGCAATTTACAAATTTCTAAAAGTTTTGTTTTGCAATTGACTCAGAAAAGGTAGATATATAAATCATATATCTGATAAGGGTCTAGTGCCCAGAGTATATACACAACCCTTATAACTCAACAATTAAAAATGGGCAAAGGATCTGAATAGACATTTCTCCAAAGAAGACACACAAATGACTGATAATCACACAGAAGGATGTTCAATATCATTAGTCACTACACAAATGTGAAGTGGAAATGCCAATGAGATACCACGCACACTCATTAGGGTGGCTCTTCAAAGAGCAAACAAACAAAAACAGAAAATAACCGATGCAGAAGATGTGGAGAAACTGGAATGCTCCTGTGTTGTTGGTGGGCATATTAAAACAGTGTGACCTCTTAGAAAACTATAGCTTCTCAAGAAGTTAAAACAGTTAGCCCATGACCCAACAATTCTGCTCTGAAGCATATACTTAAGGATATTTACAACATGCCTTCATAGGAAAGCTTGTACCCAAAGGTTCATAGCAACATTATTTATAATAGCCAAAAAATGAAAATAATAAATGTCTATCCACTTATTACTGGGTAGAGAAACTGTGGTATATCCATATAATGGAACACAATTCAGCCATGGAAAGGAACAAAGCACAGACATGCGGCAGAGCACGGACACGTCTTGAAAACTTTATGTTCAGTAAAGGAAGGCAGACACAGATGGCCACCTATTATAGTTATAGGATCCCATTTATATGCAATGTCCAGAACAGGTAAATCCATAGAGACAGGAAGCAGATTAGTGGTTTCCACAGGAGGGGGGATAGATGTGAGGTTTCTTTTGGAGGTGTGTGATTGAAAATGTCTTGAAATTGGGGCACCTGGGTGCCTCAGTTGGTTAAGTGTCTGCCTTCAACTCAGGTAATGATCCCAGGGTCCTGGGATCAAGTCCCACATTGGGCTTCCTGCTCATTGGAGAGCCTGCTTCACCCTCTTCCTCTGCTTCTGATCTTGTGCTTCTCTCTCTCTCAAATACATAAAGAAAATCTTTAAAAAAATAAATGAAAATGAAAAAGAAAAAGAAAGGAAATGCTCAGAAATTAGTTTGTGGCATTGGTTACACAACACAGTGAATACATGAGAAACCATGGAATTGTTTCTAAATATTAGGTTATGTGGATTACATCTCAATTAAAAAAATACTCACATTCAGAAAGCCAGATTGATTAAAAAAAAAAAAAACAGAAAAACAGAAAGGGCAGGTAATAATATTAAATGTGATTCACTTCTGTTTTGACCAGTTGACAAGTCAATGGCTTTTTCATGGGGTGGGGCCGAAGACAAAAATATAGGGAAACTTCTTTTTTCCTTTTAATTACCATACTAATAGCACAAAGACTGCCAAAAATGTGGCATTTTGTTCAAACTTCCACTTAGTAAGATATGCATGAGCTTACCAAAGCTGAAGGCCTCACCATCTGGAAATAAAATTTGAAAACTCCAATGAAGCCAGACATGTTTATTAACAGCTCAAAAGAAGATGATCAATTTAAAGAAAAGTTGTGATTACAGATTGTAGTTCATAGCCCACAAAGGAGATGTTTGGGAGCTTAATTTTCAATTACAGAGTAGAAAAAAATCAATCAAAACAACCAATGGAAAACCAGGATTATTCGGAGAGCAGGATGATCTGAAAAATCCCTGCAGGAAAAGAAAAATCAAACTATTGGCCTAACAGCTGTCATTATTTAAGGACTTGCAATCAGACTTCGCTAAGCTCTGTGGACCACACCCTCGGTGTCCTGAACCTCATGTGGTTTCGAGTTTAGGCGAAGATATAGGTCACAACAGAAATGTGCAAACGTCACCCAGATCTGGACTTGAGTCTGTCTAAGAGTTCCTAGCAGTGGGACATGAGGAAGCTGTCTACTTAAACTCCCTAGGACAATGTAGTATTCTTTTTATTTTTATTTTATTATTATTATTTTCCATAACCCAGCAACCCTATCCCACCTCTGCACCCCCCAGAAAACCCCCAGTTTGTTTCCTGAGATTAAGAGTCTCTTCTGGTTCTTATCAGTCCAACAGGGGGAAGGACTGTAGGATTTCCCAGCACTGTAGGATTTCCCAGCACTGTGGTGAGGGTGGGGAGGGCTAAGGAATGCGGAGAACTTAGCCTCGCCCCTGGGAGAAGGCTTCGGAGTGTGAGCCGTGATGAACAACAACATGGGTGATAACAGCAACAGCGAAAGTACCAGAAGAGAGCAGAGAGCTTTCAGAATTAACGTCTACCTGTAGAAATTGAGGAAAACCAAGCAGGAACATGTTAACAGAAGGAAGAGTCAGGAATCTGGAATCTACTTCCATTTCTACCACATACATAGCTGTCATGCCTTTTCTGGGGGGGTGGGTTGCTTCACCTAAAAACTTCAACGAAGGCACCTCAGAAATTTCGTGAGAACCAAGTGAGAAAATGTATGTGGGAAGCATGTTGATCTAAAACCAAGGATATGTATTCTTACTCTACAATGAATATCTCTTATCTGACTTGGTCCTATTTCCTCGTAGACCATCCCTGTACAGAGATATTAAGGGGGGAGGTCTAGCGACCCAACCCCAGGGCAGGGGCTGAACAGAAGATTCTATTTAGACCTGGCAGACACTCAAGCTTTTGTTGATTTTAGCTTCACTCTTAATTGTTTTCCACCTAGTAAATACTTCCACAAACACCAGTCTTAGAAACCTGGTGGGATGGGGTTGAAGACCCTAAGGCAGGCAGACAAGGGGGATGTGCCGTAAGTTAGACATGAAGTCGCCCAAGCTCTGCTCACTATTTATGTTCTCGCCCTAGGACGGAGAGTCAACAATCGTGTCTTGGTGCCTTAGTTCTGTCATTGGTCTACAAGGAATGATACGTCTCTTGGTGCCTTAGTTCTGTCATTGGTCTACAAGGAATGATACTGACTCAGAGTCTTGTGGGGAGGAATTCAATGTGACGAAGTGTAAAATGAAGAAAACTCTCTTTGTCTTCTTCCTTCTCTTTTCAGGGAGGGTGGACCTCCCCTGTCCTGTCAACCTTGCCCCTTGGGGAGGGAAGAAACAACTGTGGAAAAGTGACTGTGAAAGCAATGATCTTTCTGTGTCCTTCTTCCCTGATGGACAGAAGGGGACTAATGGCTCTTCCATGTCAAAGAATCCACAGCTGCTGCAGTGACAAGTGGTGGGCACTGGAACAGGGCTGGGGGCCATAGAAAGATGTGTGCAGAGGGACAGCACAGACATGGGAAAAAATGTGGAGAATAGAAGAAGAACTTTTCTACCACTTGGGGAAATAAAAGCAACTTGGTTATCTGTCCCAAATCTAAAGACTGCAACCATCCAAGGCCAGGGGGTCAGAGTGGTAGTGAGAAGCACATCCTGGGGTCTGTGGTACCCCCCCAACTCCAGCCAAGTGCTGTCAGGAAATGGGGATCTCTGGTGGCCTCATCTCCTGCATTTTTAGAAAAGAAACAAAGACTCTGAGTCTTGGTGTGAAACCACTCCATTTTTAAATGTGAAGCCTAAAAACAATTGTTAAACTCCCTGAGGTCACACCAGATACCTCCGCAAGCCAATTTCTTCTTGAGTTCTCATCTCATCCCAGTGTTCCCACGGAAGATGGTAGAAGCAGGACAGACCAGATGAAGGAGAGCCACCATGCTCACAGGACAGCAAATACCACAGCGACTGAGGAGTGATCACTATGACCCCATGAAGGATCCGGGGGCCCTGAATGAGTCCCGCAGGTGCTCTCCGAGACACGTCTTCGCACAACAACACCGGCAGTGTGGTGGGGTGAAGCCATCAGGGGAGGGGGTGCTCCTGCCCCTGAGAATGTACCTCCCAGCAGGCAGGTGGGATGTGCACAGGGATCAGCCACAAGAGACCCAGCTACTCTGCAGGAGAGCCACCCCGAAGTTGTCAGAGTTCAAGGCTACCCTGAGATAACCTTGAGGCTGGATTAAGAAAGGCAGACGTTCCGATGCATCTTTGATCAAGAACAGAAATTCAACAGGCAGGGACTGTTTCTGAGGAGGAAGGATGGGGGGGGGGCACTCCAAAACCAAGGGAACAGGGAAAAAGAAACCAGTATTCAATGCCTCTGTCCTTAGCACTTTTATACTCCATTGTTTTATTTAATCTCTGAGTCTAGTAAGCTTTTACTTTAGAGATAAAAACAGACAAGATGGGTCAGGAAACTTGGTCAAGGTCACATGGCTAGCCTGGAGATCCAGGTCTGTCTGACCCCGCAGTGCTGCTCCTTCACACAGTTGGGGCCCCCGTCTGGCTGGTGCTTGAGCAGTGGTTTAGAGAACTACAGAATCAAAAACTGGGACACAACCTGGAATGCCCAGATTGCCCAGGGGAAGAGTGTGTGCAGCTCTAATCCTGAAGTCCCTTCTCTATCAACAAGTTCCTCATCAGGGTTAACATGAGCTACTAAATCATCTTCATCTATAAAGTAATACACAAACATTAGCTATTAGGAGAGATAATGAGCAGGCCCTGAGCATATCTGCATTCAGGCGGGCCCAGACTAGAGATAAACCTGAGGTGTGCAGGGTAGATTAGAACAGGGAGATAAAGCAGTCCAGAGGCTACTCCTGGGCAGGGAGGTATGCAGGACCGAAGGATGGAAAAGGAGCTCCATCAGGGAGGGGGAGCCAGCAAAGACAGGAAGAGAGTGAGAATCCCACATCCATGGTTTGGGCAGGTGGAGATTTGGCAAGATGGGAAGAGGGGTTCATTTCAGAGCTGGGGTTGAGGGGCAGTGCGAATCCCATCATTAATTCACATTTTCCATGGAGAGGAGGTCGAGCTGCCTGCCTCTGCCATATCCCCATGGTGAGCCTCCTCTTACTTCAATCTGCTCACTCAAACTCCACCTACCAGACTTGAACTCAGTCTGGTGGGACTCAGCTGGCTGTATTCAACTGTCTAGATGTTTCAGCCACTGAAGGAAGATTCATGCTGGTGTCTTCTGAAGGCATGGGGGGGGGGGGTTGGTGGTGGTGGTGGCGAAGCCACACAATACTGTTTTACTTGAGGGAAGACATGTGCCTAGGAGGAATGTGGAGGGTCTAATTCCTTGTGCCATGCTGGAAACACAGGACAGAAGCCATCAGAACCCCATGCTCCCCGTATGACTGTCGGGCCTTGTGGGGAAGATGGCGGATTGTGACCATCAGCAATCTGGCTGGAGGGGATGCCTGATGTGGCCAAACAAGGGGCCAGTCTGGCTGGAAAGGAAACGCTCTGCCAAAGGAAGCTGGGGTGCCGAGAAACAATTCTGACTATACTGTCCTGTAGCAGAACCAGATGGATGTGTGGAGGAATCCAGCCAGGATGAGGGGGCCTCCATTTCCCCACATCTGGACACCTCCCTTCACACTGGTGTTGATATTTCCCAAGGAGTTTGTCTTCCACCCTCTTCTTGATGAAGAGGGTCACTTTCCCCAGGTGATCCTATCTGGTCTCAGAGCTTCAATTTCCACCACTGCTCTGTCTCCCAAGTACAAGACTCAGCACACGATTGTGTCTATGGAATCTCTACCCGGATATATACTTCTATATGGGAAAAATTAACTTATCTTTCCTTATGCCAGAAGACCTCTGACGTTTCCTCCTGGGTCACCCTGGTGCCTTTAAAACAGGTCCATAGATTATTTGCCACTTGTCCCAGCAGGAAATGGAGTCTCTGTCCCCTCCCCTTGAACCTGGGCAGGCCTTGATAAAAAGAATTCTGTAGAAGAGAGGCTGTGTGGGATCCTGAGCTCAGTCAGAAAGGCCAGCCTCTGATGATCTGTCTTCGTGGGTCACTCCCTTTGAAGCCCTGAGGTTCCATGTAAGAAGTCCACCCACTCTGAAGCTGACATGTTGGAGAGACCACATGGGAGAGAGAGAAAGAGAAACAGAGGGAGAAAGACACAAGAGGAGCAACCGGCAGCAGACAAGTGAATGATGGGCCTCTACTTGATTCTAGCTCCAGCCATCATCTCCTGGCTGTCACAAGAGACCTCAAGAGCCACTAAAGTTTGGGAGTGATCAGTTACCCAGAGTTCCTTCCTTACCTCCCAAATTTGCATTGTCACTGCAAACATTTATTGAGGGCTGTGTGGACACTGATATGAGGTACTGGTCTCAGCACAACTAGTCTGACTGGTCTTCACAACAACTCCCTGAGCTAACTTCATTTTCAGATGAAAACTGAGGCACAGGAAGTGAGGTACCAGGCCCAAGGCCCCATGGGACACAAGTGACACAGCTGAGGTCCCGAAGCAGTCTGGGTCCAAGCTGGTATACTTTGGGACATTCTAGCTGACATGGTGTCCCCTCAGGCCCAGAGCACTGAGGAGCTAGCTGCTAGGTTCTGCTCATTCTGCTGGCTAAACAGTAGAGCCTGAGATTCGTGTCCCTCTCTCCCATCATCGCTTCTCACCAAGGCAGATTTCCTCCACTTCCTTACACCCTCTAAACCCAGAACCAAAGCCCCGCTGATCTTTCCAAGATGCAAATTGGGCTGAGTCACTCTCCTGCTTCCTGATGCCCTTTCGAGACTTTCCCGTCACAGGTGGCTCCCCAGCACCTGGGCCCAACCCTAGCCCCAAGCCCAGCCCCGGCTCCACCCAGGCCCCAGCCAGGCTCCAGCATTTCTGTTCTGCCCAGTGCCCCAGTCTCCAAGACTTGCCTCTTTGCTGCCTCTGCTTTCCCTCTTTATCTGTTTGCCATTTTGGAAATGTCATTTATTTACTTAAAAAAAGATTTTTTTTTTTTAATTTGAAAGGAGAGAGAGAGCATGAGCTGGGCAAGGGGTGGAAAGAAAGGAAGAAGCTGACTCCCCACTGAGCAGGGAGCCCCATGAGGGGCTTGATCCTAGAACCCAGGGATCATGACCCGAGACCAAGGCAGACGCTTAACCTACTGAGCCACCCAGGTGCCCCTACTTTGGAAATTTCAGAACATAGCTCAAGGCTGTCTGCTAAGCCTCCCGACCTCCCCCACGATCTATGTGACATGTGTGTCCCCGGGCTAGATGAGCAGCAGGCCCTGGCTTGCCTTGAAGATAGAGAGTTAAGAAGTTCCGTTTCTGTCTATAGCCAATAGCACTCCAAACGAGAGCAGATACCCATAACGTGGGCAGTATCAGGCCACCGGAGGCTTTGCTCTTCATAGGAAACTACACACGAGAAAGCAGAAATTCCTCATCATTAAACACAGACCTCCTTCTGCAACCACTGGGCTTGTCTACACGAACCTGACTCCTGAGGTTGGTGTGTGTACCTAAGTGTATTTATCATATGGTAACACCGACGATTTTAGTGTCTAGTCCTATGATTTTGAGCATGTGTTAAAATTCTGACCATCATGATGAAGATGAGGCTGCGGTTTAGAGAACAGTTCCATCACCCCAAAGAACTCCCCCCACGACATCTTTATAGACACACACTTACCCCTGATGTCTGGCCGCCACTAATTTGTTCTACACACTATGGTTTTGTCTTTTTGAGAGTGTCATACAAATAGAATCACAGCAGAGGTAGCCTTCTGAGACTGAGCTTCTTTCACTGAGCTGAGGCTTTTGAGATTCATCCCAGTTTTTCATGTTCTTTTTTCTTGCCCAATAGATCACACACTAGTGTGTTTATCCATTCACTCCTAGAAGGATGTCTGAATTGTTTCCTGTTTGGGGCGACTATGATTCGAGCTGCTATAAACATTTATATACCAGTCCTTGCGTGAATGGAAGTGTTTCTTCTAGGTTTCTACCCAGAAGAGGGATGGCTGGGTCATATGGTAAGAGGATGTTGCACTTTTATTAAGAGACCACCGAATGGTCTTTCCCAGCAGCTGTAGCATTCTACATTCCTACCGGCAATACAGGAGTCAGTGGGTCTGTACGCTCAGTGGCACTGGCGATTGTATTTTGCATTTGAGCCATTCTAATATGTATGGAGTGGCATCTCGTCAGAGTTTAAATTTGCATTTCCCTAATGTTTAATAGTTCTTGGTGTTAACAGTTAACAGTTCTTGGTGTGTTCATTTGTAATCTGGGTACCTTCTCTGGTGAAGTTCTGCTTAAATTTTATGCCCCCCCCCCTTTTTAAAGATTTTATTTATTTATTTGAGAGAGAGAGAAACAGAGAACACAAGCAGGAGGTGTGGGAGAGGGAGAAGCAGGCTTCCCGCCAAGCAGGGATCGATCCCAGGGCCCTGAGATCATGACCTGAGCCGAAGGCAGATGCTTAACTGACTGAACCATCCAGGCCCATTATTAAAGTTGAGTAGTTTTCTTACTGTTTCGAGTTTTGAAAATTCAGATACAAGTTCAGATCTGTTGGGTAGGTGATGTACATTCATTTCTTCCTACTCTGTAGACTATTCATTATCTTATTTTCCAGCTTTGTTGAGGTGTAACTGACAATTAAAAATTGCATTAAAAAATAAAAATAAAAATCACATATAATTTAAGATGTACGATTTGATGATTTGGTATGTGTGTACTTTCCTAACCGTATCTTCCATAATACAAAAATTTTTATTTTTTATAATGTCCAACTTATCAATTTTTTTTCCTTTAATGACCTGTGCTTTGGATATATGAGAACTCTTATCTGACTCTAGGTTTCCAAGATTTTTCTCATTTTTTTCTGCAGGTTTTATATTTTACCCCTTTTCTTTTAGATCTATGATGCATTCTAAGTTAATCTTCATTTAAAATGTGATGATTAGGGACACCTGGGTGGCTCAGTCAGTTAAGTGTCTGTCTCTGGCTAAGGACTTGATCTCAGGGTCCTGACCACCTGCTCAGTGGGGAGTCTGCTTCTCCCTCTCCTTCTAACCCTTCTCATCTTGTCCTCCTCCCTCCCTCCCCCCATCCCACCCCACCACTGCTCATGTGCTCTCTAATACATAAATAAAATCTTTAAAAAATGTGATGTTTAGATGGAGGTTCATTTTTAATTTTGTCATACGGGTGTCCAGTTGCTTCAGTACCATTTGCTGGAAAGACTATTATTTCTCCAAATAGCTTTTGCATTTCTGTCAAAGGTCAATCGGGCATTTCTGCAGGGGTCTATTCCAGGATCTCTGCTCTGTTTCATCGATCTGTGTGTCTGTCCCTTTACCAATATTACAGTATCTTGATTACTGTCTTAAAATACAATAGTGTGGTTTTTCCAACTTCCTTCTTTTAAAAACTTGTTTTAGGGCACCTGGGTGGCTCAGAGGGTTAAGCCTCTGCCTTTCCATTCAGGTCATGATCTCAGGGTCCTGGGATCGAGTCCTACATTGGCCTCTCTGCTCAGGGGGGAGCCTGTTTCCCTCCTTTTTCTCTGCCTGCCTCTTTGCCTATTTGTGATCTCTCTGTCAAATAAATAAAAATCTTAAAAAAAAACAAAACTGTCTTATTAGTTCCTAGTTCCTTTCCTTTCCCACAGAAAACTTAGAATTTTCTTGTCTGGGTACCTGGGTGGCTCAGTGAGTTAAAGCCTCTGTCTTCAGCTCAGGTCATGATCTCAGAGTCCTGGGATTGAGGCCCGCATCAGGCTCTCTGCTCAGCAGGGAGCCTGCTTCCTCCTCTCTCTGCCTACTTGTGATCTCTCTCTCTCTGTCAAATAAATAAATAAAAATCTTAAAAAAAAAAAATTCTTGTCTGGTGTATCTATAAAAAATCCTGCTGGAATTTTGATCAGAATTACCCTAAATCTGGGGTGCCTGAGTGGTTCAATCAGTTAAGCATCTGCCTTCAACTCAGGTCATGATCCTGGGGTCCTGGGATTGTGCCCAGAGTTGGGCTCCCTGCTTGGCTGGGAGTCTATTTCTCCCTCTCTCTCTGCCTTTCCCCTTCCACATGCTCACTCTTTCTCTAAACAAGTAAAATCTTGAAAAAAAAATACATTAAATCTATAAATCAACGTGGGGGAATACACATGATTATTGTGATGAATCTTCTAATCTATGAACAGGTATGTCTCTCCATTTACCTAACTCTCTAATTTCTTTTGTCAGTGTCTTATAATTTCCAGCCTACAGATTCTACATATATTTGTTCAGATATACACTTAATCTCGTATTTTTGGAGCTCTGATAAATAAGAGTTTCAAAATTTCTGTTTCCAGCTATACATCGTTAGTACCTACGGGAAAAAAAAATCACTTTTGTGTGTTAACTTTGTATCTTGCAAATGCTTGAAATCACTTATCAGTTTTCGGAGTTATTTTGTAGATTCCTTGGGATTTCATAGGTAGAAAATCATGTCATCTGTGACTAGGGGCAGTTTCCTTTCTTTCTTTTCAATCTGTGTCTTCTCTTTTTCTTGCTCCATGGGGACTAGTTCAGGGCCCAGTGAGATACTGAATACAAGTAGTAAGAATAAACTTCCCTGCCTTCTTCATGATTTTAGGGGGAAAGCACTGAGACTTTCATCATTAAATATGATATTAGCTGTAGGCTCTTCAAAAACTGAATTCTTTAGAGTTTAAAGCAAAACTTCAATTGTCATCCTTGTTTAGTCATTCTTCCCCCTCTCGGATTTTAAAGTGGTTTCTGTTGAAACCACTTCAGTTTCAAGGTCGATGGTGAATATCTAAACAACTTCAAATGTTTCTGTAACACTATGATTTCAATAGAACGTGGCCCATGATTATGTACTAATTGCATTGAGGAAATAGCGCAGGGGCACAAAAGGTAAAAGGTAGGGCACCGGTTGTAACTGCCACCTGATAGAGACCCACTGTCCCTGCTGTTGCCAGCACCCCTCCCAGCTCCGATCTGCCTCAGGTGCAGGGGCACCTGTAACTAGCTCAGAGTCAGGGAAATGGTGTGGGCTGAGGAGTGACTCTGGCCCCGCCAGCCAGCCAACCACACTCCCTCCATCCCAGGACTGACTGAGGAATGGGGACTTATGATCCCATCAGGGTTGCCCGAGGCTTGTCGGAACTCTAGCAAGAAAAACTTTCTCTCTTCTGCTGGGTGTGGGACAGGGCAATGGAACCCCCAGCTGTGCTGATAACAATGTCCCCACCAAGGGGAGTCTTGCCAGAGGGTGAAAATGACACAGGCAAGCAGGAACTGCTTGGAAACACAGAACAGGCCGGGATGGTATTGTCTCAACCCCTGCACCCAGCTAAAAAGTACCTGAAGCCAATTACTATTTCTGAGCTCTTAAATTATCTGAGCCATAAATTCTATGCCTCACCCCGCACGCCTTCCACCCTTTTGGCTTAAGCCTGTTTGACCTGGATTTTCTGTCACTTCTAAATAGAAGACTCCTAAGTTATAGGTGGGGATAGAAGCTGTCCCCGGTATTCTGGGTGCCTCCACCATCGACAGCATTTGCCCTCTTTTTTTTTTTTTTTTTAAAGATTTTATTTATTTATTTGACAGAGAGAAACACAGCTAGAGAGGGAACACAAGCAGGGGGAGTGAGAGAGGGAGAAGCAGGCTTCCCGCCGAGCAGGCAGCCCGATGCAGGGCTCGATCCCGGGTCTCCGGGATCATGACCTGAGCTGAAGGCAGTAGCCCAGCCAACTGAGCCACGCAGGCGCCCCAGCATTTGCCCTCTTTGCATGGAAGAGAGGCTGGCTGACGTGGGGGCAAGGCTCTCGGGATGTGGAGGCCAAGGGGATGGGTCTGGAGGACAGAACAAGGCAGAAGAATGGTCATGCGGGTAATAGTTATGGAGCCTCACAAGCAGCGGCCACCCGTATCACTAGACATCATCAAACCGACTTCTCTGCCATCATTCATAGACTTTGTATCTTTTCAACACGTTTTTTGTATAACGGTGCCCTGAGAAAACCTCTTTGCACTCAATGCCATATGGTTCTATGCTGGTTCTTCTCTATTTGCCTTTCCAACTTAACTTGTCTATTCTTGCCCTGCTTTAGGTCCGTAACCAAAGGTTCCTTGTCCTCTGGCTTTGGCTGAGTTTAGCCAAGGAACGGCACTAGGTGTGGATCTCAAAGACAGAGAGAGAGGTTTGGGTACTCATCACGTGTATTCCCGCCCTGCCTTGCCAGGCTTCTAGGAGGAGCTGAGTTCCTGGGGCCCCTCTCCCACAGCCCCAATCCTCACTGGACTGTGGTCATACTGTCCTCTCCCCTTGCCTGTTCAGGTACAGGGGACCTAATAGCTTCCCACAATTATTAGCCCTGAGTGTCTATTTTTTTAAAGATATTTTAAGAGATTTTATTTATTTATTTGTGTGTGTGAGAGAGAGCGAGCTGCGCCCTTGCACAGGCAGGGGGATGGAAGGCAGAGGGAGAAGCAGGCTCCCCACTGAGCAAGCCCCATGTGGGACTCGATCCCAGGACCCTGAGATTATGACCTGAGCTGAAGGCAGAGGCTTCACTGCTGGAGCCCCCCAGGCGCCCAGTGAAACCACTGAGTGTGTGCGTCCTGTGCTGACAGGTCCCTACCTGATACAGGACTGTGTGTCCTCACCACCCTTCTCTCATATACAGTCTCAACAAACTCTTTGCTGTTTCTTAAAGGTGCTCCTTGCCTTTGTGCCCCTTTTTGTATAGATACCCCTCTAGAAAGAAACCTTTCGTCACTCTCTTTGCCTAGTGAACTCCTCCTTGCCCCTCAAAACTTAGCTACAATGTCACCTTCTCCAGAAAGAAGAGCACTTCCTGGGCTCTCCTCAGGTGGAATAAATCTAGTCTTCGGCTCTGCTGAGCGTCATCTGCATTTGTTACCTGCTCGCACAACCCTCTTTCTCGGCCCGTCCCCCCATCTGCAGCTCCTGAAGATGACGGCTGTGGGCTCCCCTGGGACTGCCTCTGCCCCCCGCACAGAGCCTGAGCCCCCGCAGCTACTCCATCGCTCTTTGCTGCGCTGAACCCAACCGTGGGATGCAGAACTCCGACGCATCACGTGGACCCAGGAGGCCACCGGCTCTTCTACTCTTTACTCAACACACAATTACAAAAGGCAGGAGGAAACCACAGAGAGGATGCCACTGGCTAGGTGTGAAAACTGGGCCACAGGAATGTGGGTGTGGGTTCGCCATAAACACAGCCTCTCCAGTATTTCCTCACTTGTGTGATTGTCTCCTTTTGACAATGGCTATGGTAATGCACCCATGAGAAGTTAGGAGCCTGGTTCTTATGCCTCTGGACTTCTCCCATGCTTCTGGGCCCCCTGAAGCCCAAAGAGCCCTCTGGGTTCACATGAGGATGAGCTTGACTGTAGGACCACCCCACAGGGCTCTAGTCTCTACAGGAAGCATCAGCGGCTTAGAGGACAGTTGTGAGGGAACCTTCCAATCCAGGAACAAGCAGACTTTCTCCCTCAAAGGTGTGTCAGTCCCACACTTGTGTGGTTGGGCTATTTCTGAGATACATACCTATGACTGGACTCGTGGGTTCTAAAATCTCCCATTTTCTACCATGTCTGATAATCTCATGAATGATAATTCCTCTCAGCTTGTTTTACGCATGACTCTGAAAGACCTTCAGCAACCTTGTGGTTTCACTCTATTCCCTGCTCTCCTTGGTACCTGGGCAAATATTTGGCCTCCAAGTCTTTAGAGGAACCCTAAGTCCTCTCACCGACACTGGTATGTTTGGAGACGTCTTGGGATCCTCTGGTTGGAGGACCAATGATAGGTAGTGTTTCCAGATATCAGTGTCCTGGGATCTGGAAACACTACCTATCATAACCAGTTTTACAACTCTCATAAACACCTTCTGGGTTCACTACATAATCTCAGGAAGCCTTTTCCCCATGAGTAAACAAGATCCCACCGTCTTCCCCACAGCTAGGTTTTAGTTAGGAACAATGGTTTTAGTCAGAGAGCAGAGACAGAGATGGACCTCTGGCAGAAAGAAGGCAGCCAGCCTCCCTTGATTTTGGAGACCTGTCCCAAGCCTGGAATTCCCAGTCTGAGGAATCTTGCAGCCAGAAGGCTTAGTAAGTGGAACTCCCCTACTTTCCTTGGCTGTTCCTCACCTCTGCTTGGAAAGCTTCTGTCACCTTGAGCTTTGGTCTCTAATGATTGCCAGCTATGCCACCTGGCTGCTGTTTCCCCGTCTGCCCTCACTTCTGCAGAGCTGTAACTCTGAACCCCCCCTTCCCCAACCCCACAAGGGCCACAGAAATACGTATCCGAAGAATTTTACGGTATTTTGAAAACAAAATGAAAGCGGTCTCCAGTGTTGAGACTTTGGGTCAGTAATCTATCTGTAAATACCTTCGATACTTCTCTTTATCCTCTCCGGGAGAAAAAAAGGCAAAGATAGCCAACTTGTTTGATTATTATCTGTGAAAGAACAGTCCTGCTTAGAATGTTAAACATGCCAGATAGCCACTAAAAGGACCCCAGAGGCCTTTTCATACAGGATGAGAGTAGAGCCCCAGAAAAACACACAAAGATGACATTGTATACTAGTGTCTTCAAGGAGTAACATTGTATCTGGGATCAAAGTTCCCCAACACTAAGAAACAATAAGAAACATTTATAAGTCACTTCACAGGTTTATGAAGTACCTGCCCATGGATTCGCTTCTTTGAGAACAATGGATTAAAGAGAAGGTGGTCTAGAAATAACCATAAATGCCTTTAGGATGGCCACCAGAGATCCCCCTCAAACCAAACATGGTGAGTGTAATCTTTTCACAGTAACACTTAAAGGTTTTGTTTACTTTTGGAATATTTAATGTTTGTGAGGCTCTTCAGCTCCCTTTCTTGTAGATGCCAGACAGACAACAAGGGTTGTCTGGGGCATGGGGGGAAGGCTGTAGAGGGAGAAAAGAGAAAATCTAAAAAGCCACAGCTGCAAACCCATCTGCTGTGACCCACTAACCCTTTCCCCTAGAGCCCAGAGCAATGAGCAGGATTCCCAAAGCCTGTGGAAGCTCTGGGATGAGCCCTAAGATCCAGGGAACTTTAGGGTTACAGATCTTAGAGTCCGTAAGTCCTATCTTCTACAGTTACCTACTCGAGGTAAAAAAGCAAGCAAACTTTATTCAATCGTTCCCACTTAAACAACAGTAGATGTAAACTGTTTCTCAGGGTCTGTGCCTTCTGAACAGTAACATTTCCATCTATATCCCTCCTCCATGTGACGAAACCTTAGGAAATTCTCCAGGTGTAAGAAAGGAATCGATGAAGAGAAAGCAGAAATGGAACCGACCTGCTACGTCTCCTGGTTGACAATTAACTTTCGTCAATAAAAAAGTGAAAACCCCTCTCCAGACTTTTTAATGACCAAATCTAGTGTTTACCCAAGCAGTTCAAGCTCAAGGTCTCCTGGAACAGGCAGCAGAGACAGGCTAATTAATTCCTTATCAGAGAAATAATCTCCAGACACGGAGAGAAATAAAAAAAAATGGGCAGAATTTGGACAAGGATGTAAAAAGATGTGTGTGTGTGTGTGTGTGTGTGTGTGTGAGAGAGAGAGAGAGAGAGAGAGAGAGAGAGAGAGAGACCTAGAAATGAATTCACGAATTGTTAATTACCACATTAAAAAAACTCTATCATTCAAGGCTGATTCAGTTTTACGCCATGGCTCAAATTTGGGAGACCAGATGGATCTTCTCTAAACAGTCCAAAAATTCCCTGGAGATCAGTCTGGTTCCGGTGCTGGTTTCCTAAGAAGGTCATGCCTTCTTCAGGGTAGGGAGATGCTCTCCAGTCTAGGGGCTTCGAGGCCAGGCAGAACTCACACTAAAATGGCTTAAGAACTGTTGTTGGCCAGGCTTGCTCTTCTTCTGGGATCCCCAAAGTAGAAGTATGCATGGGATGATTCTGGATTGATAATAGTTCCTCAGAGTCTTCATGCAAAAACCCATACAACTGGGGAATCTGGGTGGCTCAGTCAGTTATGCATCCTCCTTTGGCTCAGGTCATGCTCTCAGGGTCCTGGGATGGAGTCCTGCATTGGGCTCTCTGCTCAGTGGGCAGTCTGCTTCTCCCTCTCCCTCTGTGCTCTCTCTCTCTCAACTAGCTCAATAAAATCTTACAAAACAAAACAGAACAAAACAAAAACAACCCCATACGACTAAGTGGTTAGCCTGGGAACCAATGGGAGAGGCTCACCAGGGACTTACATCTTCTTTAACAAAAAAGGTTTCAAAACCAGTGAAAAAAGATTTTGGGACATCATCTACAAGGTGCGGTGCTAGATACCATGAGTATGATAGACCCAAATGAGACTGCATTTTTTCTGGCCTCAGGAAACCAAAGTGAGACACAGAAGCTGTGAAAACACAGCAACACATTGATTACATAGTAGGTACACATGATACTAAAATGGGACCTAAGATAGGATATGGGTCTTTGTCCTCCAATCGTTATCTCGACCTGGGCTCTTGTAATATTTCTAATCATCCAACCCAGGAATTCTACCGACCTGCTCAAGGCCATTCCTGGCCCTCTCCAGGAACTCTTTGAAGGCCCAAGGACAGATGTAGCTTTCCTGCAGCATTGACCACACTTGGGCTACGGTTAGTGGTACCCCTGTGCACACTGCCTCCGACACAGAGACGGAACACAGATGTGCACCCTGCATCTTTTGCCAGTAACATTAATATCTGCTCCTTTTGAACTGAGCTCTTAATTGATTGCTAAGTGAATAGGTCATTCCAATCACAGACGACACCTTTCCTCTTACACACCAATTCCCTTTGATTGACAGTCGTTACTCGGAGGACAGTTTTGGGCATTTTGAGGCCATAACTGAGTTCTGTGGTTAAGACTGCAGTAATCTGGGGAGCCTGGGTGGCTCAGCTGGTTGTGCGACTGCCTTCGGCTCAGGTCATGATCCCAGAGATCCGGGATGGAGCCCCACATCGGGCTCCCTGCTCAGCGGGAAGCCTGCTTCTCCCTCTCTCACTCCCCCTGCTTGTGTTCCCTCTCTAGCTGTGTTTCTCTCTGTCAAATAAATAAAATCTTAAAGAGAGAGAGAGAGAGAGAGAGAGAGAGAGAGGCGGCAGTAATCGATTAGTGATGTCTGCCACTGGGCAGGGTTTTGGGAGGTGGTGAGAATGCAGTGTGATGCATGGATGTAAATGAAAGTTGACAAGAGCACCGAGAAGGCAGCTCAGTAGCAGCTCAACTCTGGCTGAGCTGCCAGAGAAGTCTGTACAGTAAGAGTGGGAATCAGGAGATCCCCCTTCAAGGCCGAGTAGGACAGCAGTGGCTGAGACAAAGAGCAAAAGCATTAGGGCAGCAAGACACAACATACTCCGGGAAGACAACCGCTAGAGCAGCTCAGCCAGAATACTCATTCACATAGAGGGCTTATGAGAGCGGAACAGAGGAAGGCTAACCACTGGGGACCCCAAGTCAAGGACAGAATAAAGAGAGGCCAAGAGACAAGAGAGAAGGTGGAGAAAACCAGTTTTATTTAGTTACCATACAATAGCGAAATCTACGAGAATCATCTGAAGTAAGCATTAGGTGTAGCAAGGTCTCCTAGGAAGGAAGGAGTCTTGCTTACTGGTTAAGAACCTGAGTCTTGGAGTCAGTCAGTCCTTGGTAAAAACCCCAGCTTTGATGGGGACCTCAGCCCCAGGACTAAAGCCGTTTATGTTTCCTTCTCCTCTTCTGCAAAGGGGCACACTTCCTACCTTATTTTACTCAGGGTCAAATGGAAAGGATATGTGCATAAAACTCACAGTAAGCTCGCAACAAATGTCAGCAAATCACAGGCTTGGTGAATCTCAAGTGAAATAACCTCAAAGGAGAAAATGTGTCTCCTTTGTTGTCTCACAATTTGGGGAATCTTGTATGAAATCAGTAAAGTGGTTAATGGAATCAGAAGGCAATGAAGTATGAAATGACCAGAGGAAATGAGCAAAATCAGTTCATCTTCCAGAAGTGGGAAGAGGCTTGCAGATCAGGCGTTCTGTGGTTAGGTATTTCTGGTGAGGATGCATTTTTTGTTGTTGTTGACTTAATTCTTTACTGAATTATAAGTAACCAGATAACTCTTGAGCAACAGAACAGTGGTAAAAGATAATCTGATTCTATAATCTCACTCAAGCTCTCCTCCCAAACGGCTTCCTTCAGAGTTGAGTAAGTAAATGGAGCTTTGAAAACCCGAGGGCACTGAACCCAAGTAATTGTCTCAGAAATTCTCAGTTATAAGAATAAACACACAGCATGGACCCTCTGTGGTCATTTCTGAATGGAAGTTCCAGCCCCAAAGGCTACCTCTTTGCAATCAGCACACAGACCTCACAGAGTCACATGAGGCTCCTGTCAAGAGCCTTCCTGGACAGGTGAAGGATGTGCTGTGACCGCTGTCCCAGCTGTGCACACAGTTAGGGACCCTGAGACCAAGAAGAGCTGGGGGAACAAAGCCCTCAGGCTGCAGGTGAGCGGCTGGCAGGGGGGGCTCACGTCCTCAGGGCTGCCTCTGGGTCTTCTGCTGGAGAACCAGGCACAGCGTCCTCCTCCTCCTGGCTGAAGGCAGACCGCTGCCCAGAACTCACACAACCAGGGCTGGGCTGGGGGAGGAACAGCCCAGAACACACAGCATGACACATCTGTGGGCTGGGACAAGGTCTACCCATCCTGGAAAGTGGAGGAGTATTTGCTGGAAAGGAAATATTCTACCTCTGGTAATGGAACAGGCAGTTGACAGATATTTTCTGAACGCAGGGTAGTAACATTTCTGGCAACGAATGAGTCACTGAAACACTTTCTTTCCATCAACAGAGGTGTTACTGTGAAGTGTACTAATTACAACAGACCGCTCTTTGTTGCAGTTTGGGCTGTTTGCTCAGCAAGTGTAATGAATTAGCTCCTTCTCAATTTAGCCACTGAGCCAAATGTTAGCTCGGAAGTGAATTACTGGCTTAATAGTCACTGTCTCCGATAGTCTCTGCTACTAGATGTATGTTTAACATTCTAAATAGGAAAGGCCACCGAAAACACTTGCTACAATAACGCACTGCTGCAGGGGTGTTTAAATGGGCCACTTGGTGTCACCGAAAATGAATTCATGTTCTTGGAGAGTGCCCCAGTCCTCACAGCACACGTGACTCTGGACCTCCAGCACCGACTCAGGGGAGATCTGCAGCTTCTCCTGCGAACAGGGCTTCCCTGGCACCCGGCCAGCTTGTCGCTGAGTCCCCACAGGACGGTTCCTGGGAAGCTCAGCTCTGTTACAGGTAATCACAGTTTCTCACAAGTAATTAATGTGGAAAGGTTTCTCTCCTCACAAGCAACCACTCCCACCAGCTCGTGCATGCTTTCCAATAGCAAATTCCTCACCCCAGGTAGGCACGCCTTGTCTGGCCCAACCAGGGCTTAGCCATCTGAGCTCCTATGGGAGCTCTACCATCTCCTGATCTGGCACACAGTAATTTTCTACATCATGTGTCTTCATTTGAAGTTCCCTTTATTGCTTATGCTTGCGGCTCATATTTTTGACAGGTGGATAACTTTGATTCTACAGGTTTGGGGTTTTTTTTCTTTTGTACATTGTTAAAAAAAAAAAAAACAATGTCTCACATTAAGCAACATCTAACAAGATATTGAATAACTATGAACAATCTCCTTTTTTTTAAAGGTTGATTGATTTTAGACACACACAGAAAGAGTACACCAACAGGTGGGGAGGGGCAAAGGGAGAGGAAGAGAGAATCCCAAGCAGACTCCCTGCTGAGGGGGGAGTCCTATGTGGGGCTCAATCCCAGGACCCTGAGATCATGACCTGAGCAGAAACCAAGAGTCAGATGCTTAACTGACTGTGCCACTTGGGTATCCCTAATCTTCTCTTTTCTGACTATTAAGCCGAATAGACAGACAGACATATACACACGGAGCCCCCCACATACCTTCTTTTGCCCTTCTCTGTACTTTAGTAATTTACCTTCAAAGTCCTCCTAATAGATGGCATTAAGAATGTGTATACAACATAAGGGGCTCATGGGTGGCTCAGGTGGTTAAGTGACTGCCTTCGGCTCAGGTCATGATTCCGGAGACCAGGGATCGAGCCCCACATCGGGCTCCCTGCTCGGCGGGAAGCCTGCTTCTCCCTCTCTCACTCCCCCTGCTTGTGTTCCCTCTCTAGCTGTTTCTCTCTATCAAACAAATAAATAAAATCTTAAAAAAAAAAAAAAAGGAATGTGTATACAACATAAGGTATGGATGGGGCCGAGTCTAACACCTGTGATAATTTTGAAAGATTCATTTTATAATTTTGTGTTCATATAGCTTCATATGGGATTTTGGCTTAATAAGTTGAGGCATATATACCATGCAGAGAACAACCAAAAATCAGAATCTCTTTAGTGGATCCCCAAGTCTGTTTGGTTCTGATTTGGTTTTAAAAATGAAAGCATCTTGGGGCACCTGGGTGGCTCAGAGAGTTAAGCCTCTGCCTTCGGCTCCGGACATGATCTCAGGGTCCTGGGAGCTCAGCAGGGAGCCTGCTTCCCCCTTTTTCTCTGCCTGCCTCTCTGCCTATTTGTGATGTCTCTCTCTGTCAAATACATTTTAAAAAATCTTAAAAAAGTAAATAAAGTATCAGGTATGGACAGTCAAAGACCAAAATTCTTTTTCTAACTCTTTAATATGTGGAACTTGGGCCAAGCCAGTTAGAGGACCTCTTTCTAAAGTACTTAATTAAGCAGTTACATGCAAGATATGTGTACATATACATGAACAACACAAGTTTATTAGACCTCTTAATCTAATGCTAATGTGGACCACTGCCCTGGCAATAGTCCCATATGCAAATTATTTATTTATTTATTTTTATGATTTACATTATTAAACTCAAGTCACAGAGGTTTACAACTGACTCAACATCAAGATCATGTCATCCTTCCACAATCACTTCATCACTTGCTTAGTGTCCTGTGTAAGAGTTCCTAGCAATAAGTTGAGAAACAACGATGATACAATCACTGAGCAGAAAAATTAAAGCTAGAACTCCAGAGATATTCTAACCCAGGGTCAACAAGTATGCAGCACACATGTCCCTACTCTCTGCTCCTAAGCCTTGGCAGACATCAGTAATCAATTCCAGAGTTTGTTTCCAATTCTTTCTCAACAAACATATCCCACCAGATAGCCCACTGTCTATGAAGGGGAACTGGCATGTGAGTAAAATCCTTGCTCTTCTAGTTCTTCCAAGCCCTTCTTCTTTTTGATAAGAAAACAAAGGCCCAGAAAGTTTAAGTATCAGATACACTTTCTTAAAGAGATCTGAAGAGTCAGTCCCATTACTTTAAGGTGTCGTTTCATTTTCCAGCATCGGCTAGGAGTAACGGGGTGCTTTGGCCCTCAAGGGATATATAATCTCGTTTTGAGGAAGAAAAGATGATCATGCTTGATACATGTGTAGACCAAGTGTTAATCTGCGTGGACTGAAAAATGCTGAAGTAGGCAGAAGAGAATTTACGGAGGAAACGGAGTTTAAGCTAAGCTTAGGGCTCATTTATTCACTCAATAAACCAGGAGAAGTCTTACTCTCCGGGTCATAAGTGTCTCATCAACAAATCAACAAATGTATTGGGCCCACCATGCATTGTGACAGATGCTGTGAATTCAGGAAGGCTCATGGATTGGTGGGGGAGGCAAAGAAAAAAAAAAGAGAGAGAGAGAGAGAATATATTCTAACTGCACAGTAATGCATACAAGTAGATACTCGTTCTGCACAATAATTCTTTTCCAAGTTTGTGCCACCTCTAAGACTTCTCCTGCTAGAGATGGCCACCTCCTTCCCCTAAAGGACCAAATCTGGCCATACTCCATCAGCTTAACCTGCCGAGCACTCTCAGTGAACTGTCATTTCTTTTCCATTCCCATTGCAGCTGTGCAGAAGAGCTCGACATGGACAGCACCCCCTCGGTAGTCTGCCCACCTGCGAGACTGCCTTCCCAGGATCCATTTGCCACATGCACCTGCTTCAGAGATCTTTCCCAAGCATAGCTCTGACCATGTCCTTGCCAACCTAAGCCTCAGACCACGTCTGAACCCGTCAGCATGGCATTCCCTCCAGAAGCCGCTTCTGCCTCCTCGGTAGCCTTCTTCCTTTTGTTTTCCCACGTCCCTCGATCATACCCTCTGCCACAGTCATGCCCAGTCCCTCTGTTAGAAGGAAGGAAAGGCAGACTTTGAAAGTGGAAGGAAGAGGCCAGCAGTCTCAAGAACAGAGACCTAAGGGTGGGTCTGGGCCCGGCGTGGAGGCCAGCCTGGCAAGAAGTCTGCCGAGTCCCACCGGAGCAGCATTCCTTCAGCTGCACGCTCGGGGACCCGCGGAGTCCTGGAGGGATGTTCCTGCTCCTGCCCGGTCTCGGGGGGAAAGACAGCACAGACCAAAGTATGGCACGCCAGTACGGCACTTGGACCGCACTACTGTGATTCCCAAGAGGGTCAGCGAGGACCAAGTACGATAGGGAGCTGGGCAGCAAGACACAGAGAAGCAGTCCAAAGGAGGGGAAGGAAAGGAACAGGAGGACCAGTTTTCATCTGAGTGACTGTGACTGCAGGGTCTCAGTTCTCTCATCCCTATGAGGGCAACTTTATAGTTTCCTCGTATACATTTACTTATATATATTTATATATAGTTATATATATTCCCTCACATATAGGCAACACCTACTTTCTAGCTACGAAACATTTTCATTGCCTTTTTTCATAAGCATTGCCTAATATTTCACCAGGCATGATGGAAATGAGGTTAGAGAAATGTAAGACGTCAAATGTGTAGCAGGTTAAGTGCAGTCTAGGCTCCTCAACCTGGCTCTGCACCCAGCACGGCCCCACCCGCCACCCCCCGCCAGTCTGGGGTGAAAATGGAGGCCAGGGAGAGCAGATTAAAATACAACCAGACCATGCTGCTCTGCTCAGAACCCTTCAAAGGTTTCCCATCTCCTGGTAAAAGTCAAAGTCCTTGGAGGAGCCCACATTCTTCCACTGCTCTGTCCCCTCCTAGCCTCCTCTAATCCCTCCCTCCACCCCTGGTTCTTTCTCAAACAAGCCAGGACGCTCCCTAGACATGTGTGCACCTGTTCCTGCACGTCTTTCTAGTCTTCACTCAGTGGTCTCCTCAGCAGGGCCTTCCCTATTGCCCTTCTTTAAAAGTGCAAGCCCCTCCCAGCCCCTCTCTGCTCTATATCATTCTAGAACACTCCCACCATCTGACACGCTCTGTGTTACAGTCTCTTGGTTCTGTTGACACTTTACCTCTCTGCACTTGAGCAGAAGTTTCATGAGGAAGGGGGTTTTGGGGGTTTTGTTCGCTGCGTTGTGCCCAGGCTCCGTAAGAGTCTACCGAATGAACAAACGATTTAAGTGTTGGTTGCTGTGTCTTCAAGACTGGGCTGATGAGAGGCCCAGCAGTACAGGCATGGGAGCTGCTGGCCCAATGAGCTTTATCAGTGATGACACGCATTCTGGAATGCTGCTGCACACAGGCTCTGTGCAGGTGAGCGGCAGCCAGCCCCGCCCTCAGAGGCTCCACCGACACACAGAAACAGAGGAAGACGGCATCTACCACTACTCCCGGGAGCGCTGCCATACAACTGCAAGGGCCCCGGGGCAGGAGACACGAAGCTGGGCCAAGGGTATTACTAATAACGCAAAAAGAACTGTTGTCCATGTCAAACAGCGGAGTCTGAATCTATAAAGGACTGCTTCCTTAGCGCTCTGAAGAAAATTATTCAGAATGAGCAAGCTTGCCAGCTCTGTCATGTAAGTAACATCTACTTCCTTTCCTGAAAATCTGTAAGGTGGAAATCAGGTTTTTCAGATGGCTGAAATAAAGCAGGCCCCGGACAGAAAGCTCCTGCTCTATGCTGTGAACGGCTTGAGGATTCCACGAGCGCTTCACCAACATGATACGCACAGTCCCTGGCGGGAGTTTTCACAATGGTGCAAGAGCAAAGTGTTGCAGTAGAAATTGAACTTCAAATTTTTGAATTTTGATCTTTTCCTGGGCAAGCAAGCCGCGGTGCAATCCTCTCTTGGGACGTTGGGCAGAGCAGCCACGAGATGGAGAGGCTCACACACTCACAAAAATTCAGCACCCAACAACCACTGCTCTTCGCTTTCTCTATCCACAGCGTTCAACGAATTACCTGAGATATTCAACACTTCGTTATAAAATAGGCTTTGTGTGAGATGGTTCCGCCCAGCCGTATGCTAAAGTAAACGTTCTGAGCACATTTAAGGTAGACTAGGCTAAGCCATGCTGTTTAGATCAGGTGTAGTAAATGTATTTTTTGAATTACGGTATTTGATATTTTCAATTTACCATGGGCTTATCGTGATCTGACCCCATTCTAAGTCGAGGAAGATCTGTACACAAAATGACTATTATTGGGTCACTTGAATGAGAAAGCCGAGACACAGAATTTTTATACACAGTGATTCTGTTTGGACAGTATTCCCAGTTGGAGCACAAAAATTCTCCCCTGAGAATTTCTGCCTGTTAAACAGATTGAGAATCAGGCTATGGGGCACAAGACAAAATGGTTAATCCTTCTCATGTCTTCCTAAAAAATGCTCTTTAACTGCATTTCCTCTCCCATCCTAGGTCTTGAAATATCAGAGGCTTTAAGCTGGCTCATAAAAACCTTTGTCCCTCATTTCAATAATCAAAATATTTTAAAGTCTCAGGGTGGCTGAATTATAGCAGGGACTGAACATTTTGTCAGTAGACCAAACATTTTGACAGCTATAATCAGAAGATGACATTCTGTCAGGGAAGTTAATAAATTTAACAGTTCCTGCTTAAAAAATGTCTAGAAAGGAGGCTGCACGAGAGAGTTTGTGACTTTCTGTATCAATTAAGACTTCTAAAATAAACTTGCTATCAGTTTATACATGGGCTCAGCCTCACTGTTGTAAGTCAGCTGGGATTTCATTCTGGTCAAACAACTGAGCTCCTGCAGACTATATACACAGAGGTGTGACTTCCACTCAGACCCAGTGCTCTGGAGAAAGAAAAGAAAAAAGGAGAACCAGAAACACTCGGGCTAGCCCTATGTTATTCCTAGAGGAGCAAATGTCCAGAAAGACCTCAGTGGGGGCACTTGACATTTTTATATGGTGGTTTCTCTTTCTTGAGAAAAGTGTCTGAATCAAGCTTCTGGGGTTCACCCACGTTAAAAACTACTGTAAAGTGTCCTCATGCCAAAGTCCAGATCTGCAAAATGGGCATGTAATGGGCATACAATGGGCAATCCCTCTTGTTCCTGAAGCTGTATTTTGGCAACAAGGTCCAAAGGCCAGGGAACAACTGCTCAAAATCCTTTCCAAACCAGCCTCCAGTGAATGGGTACAGGCAACGGTGGGATGCAATTCTTGGTTAACTGGTGAGTATTTCTGGAGAACTCTAAGGCTAAAGAGGCAGCATTGTTCTGTTGGGAGGAAATGCTGGCCCTGAGTTACCCAGTAACTATCCTTAAAAAGGGCTTAACAATTAATTCTGGACTCTTATCACTAGGAAAAACCAACAAGGCCATTTCATCTGTTTGGATGCAGGGAAATCAAATCACTCTCTCTGTGGTATATTATTCAAATGTACTTGGGGCAGGGTAAACCTTCCCTAAAACCCCCTAAGCCCAGTTGGCCCTTGGGGGAAAGAGTTATGCAGATAAGAAAGATCTGCTTCTCCCTCACTCTCTTTTCCTCCCACAAACGACCTCTACTAAAGCAATTCCAAGATGTCATTCCTTTACTGGAAAACTGACTTTATTTTGCACAAGGTTCTGGAGGAGCAAATCTGATTCTGAGGATTCCGTTAACTTCCATAGGTTTTTTGGGAGTAGGGCATCAAGAGTGGGAGTAGGCAATGCTGAATATTCAGAAGCATCCCTGGAGAAAGCAAGAGGCTGCCTCCCCATCCCCTTTTCAGCAAACCCAGCTCCTGTTTCCAAAGGGGAAGGTGAGGACTTCAAAGGAATCTCACCAGCTGGGTGTCCCCACCTGTGTGAGCTCCAAGAGGAAAGGAGACAGACTCCAACTCCCCCAAAGGGGTGCATCCCAGAGCCCAAGTTCTAAGACAGGCAAATTGGCAGAAATTCATCATCTAAATAGGAACAACTCATACCTCTGAGCAATGGCTCAGACATCCGCTTAGACCAGTAATCTTTCAGGAGTGAATCATTTAAATACATCCTTCTTTAAAAATACGCAAATAGGACTTAAAATTTATTTTCAATAGAAGAACAACGTAGAGAGCAAGGAAGCTCCAGGAGGCTTGTTCTGGCCGATTACCAGGGTGGGAAAGGAAGAAATGTGAGTTCTCTTAGCTCTCTTTCCCCAGTGATCTCCTGCGGGCGATAACTGCCCACCCCTGAGTTTGGACAGGAATGTGGCGGAAGGTGAGCGGCAACATCCCCTATCTCCCTCCCTTCGGGGGGCCCGGCCGTCCCTGAGGCTAAGGTACCTGTTCCAGTCCAACTGAGGATCGAGGACCATAATCCATAGCTGATCCCTGTCCGGCAGCACGGTTACGGGGGGAAAAAAATGGGAGGAGCACACAGGATTGAAAACCTAATGATAAACATGTTTGCTTCCCACGGTGAAGGACCGGGAGCCTCCCTTTCTCCCTCTAATCCCCTTCGATCATTTGGGTAAAGCAGGAGCCCGCAGCTCCTGGAGCACCCAAATGGGAGTCCCGGAGGAGCTTTGTTCTCCGCACGCAGACATCCGCACCCTGGTGGGGAAGCCCCCGCGCCGCTCGGAGGCCGAGGGGGCGCCAAAGTGCACCCGAGCGCCTCGCCCACCCTCGCACCCGCCGGCCCCGCACGCGGCCTGGGTGCTGCGAGCGCGTGAGGGCGCGCGCGTCGCCCACCCGCCACGCCGCTCACCTAGCACCACCGCGGCCACCGTGGACAGCAGCAGCCAGTTGTTCCTCAGGAAGCGCTTGCAGTCGCATCCCTTCCTCGCCGGCTTCCCCATGGCGGGAGCCGGAGCCCAGAGCCGCCGCCGCGGCCGCCGCTATTGTGCGCGGAGCTCGGCCGTGCGCGCGGGGACCCGCGGAGGCTTCGCGGCGCAGCGGGGGCGGAGGCGGGCGCGCCGGGGAGAGGGTGCGCGCCGGCTGCTGCGGCCGCCGCTGTCGCTGTCACCGCCGCCGCCGCCACCTGGGACCGCGCGCCCGGGCCCCCTCGCAGGCAGTGCGGGTTGGGCGCGCCCGGCTCCTCCTGCCGCCGCCGCGCTCTGCGGCGCCCGGGCCAACCAGCGAGGCAGGGGGAGGAGCGGCGGGCCGCGCCGGGGCGGGAGGGGGCGGTGCGCCGTGCGCGCCCGGTGCCCGGGAGCCCGCCGCAGCCGCACGCCCCGCCAACCTTCACCTGGAGTCCCCCCCCGCTTTTTTATTTTTATTTTTTTGTCCTGCCAGACCAGCTCTCCGGATTTCGGCTTTCCTCCCCGCCTTACCCCGATGGGCGGAGCCACTGTGGCTGAGCCCTCCTCCCACCCCCGCCCCTCCGCTCTCTCCACGCCTGCCCCGGGCCGCGAAGCCCGTGCGGTGGGAGAGGTGAGGGAAACCGCTATGGTGGGTGCCCGTTGCTCCCCGCCGTAGCGTCGGATTTGCCAGCCGTCTAGAAAGCCTGAAGCCCCTAGCGGGAGGGGCAGAGCGAGTGCTGGGGCGCAGGGGCCGGGGAGGGCAGAACCGGACTGTGTGAGCTCTCCCCCCACCCCCATTATTAATTCTTCCTTCGGAGTAGCGGGAGGTGAGGCACCGATAGGATGGCCTGTGGACACAGAGCTTGCAGTGGGCCCTCTTAGAAACTTGTTGATAGGCTCTGGCCGCCGAAGGCCCCCAGACTGTGAGACTTGGCAGAGTAATTGGGTCGAAGCGCCAGGCGGAGCAGTGCTGGGTGAAGGTGGGCGGACCCATCCCTAAGGCCACGTGCACTGGAAAGGCAAACGGGGGAGTTGCAGAAACTAGGTAAGTGGTGCCAAAAATATTTCGCCAGGCGAAGTGAATCTTCTAGTTATCTTCCAGTCTTCTATTCCATTGTTTCACCGTCACTTATACAAACTATTTCCTTTCCTTTCCTTCCTCACACCACCTCCTCCGCAGTTCTAGACTGCTTCCCTATCAGCTTTCCTAACATTAAGTTAACTCTGCACCTTTTTTTGCTTTTCTGGAGTCTACTCTGAATGGAGAAGGTGGGGGCACTCCCCAATTATCTAAGTACTAAAACCCCACAATTAGAGCTTCATTCCTTTGGCTGAAATTGATGCCAGCCTTCTTGAAGATTATAACTCAGTTTTAAGAACCACGGACACTTTAGTGTGAATGATTTTGTCAGTTCCGCTGCAGAAACTAAATTTTGAGAGAAGGAAGGATAGAGGGGTGTCCAGGTCACCTGTGCCTGAGCAGGATCTGAGGAAATGTCAGGAGGGAAACTCAAGAAAGAGGGGACAGGGCGCCTGGGTGGCTGCTCAGTGGGTTAAAGCCTCTGCCTTTGGCTCAAGTCATGATCTCCATGTCCTGGGATTGAGGCCCACATGGGCTCTCTGCTCAGTGGGGAGCCTGCTTCTTCCTCTTTCTCTGCCTGCCTCTCGGCCTACTTGTGATCTCTCTGTCAAATAAATAAAATCTTTTTTTTTTTTTTTTAAAGATTTTATTTATTTGACAGAGAGAAACACAGCCAGAGAGGGAACACAAGCAGGGGGGGTGAGAGAGGGAGAAGCAGGCTTTCCACCAAGCAGGGAGCCCGATGTGGGACTCGATCCCGGGTCTCTGGGATCATGACCTGAGCTGAAGGCAGTCGCTTAACCAACTGAGCCACCCAGGCGTCCAAATAAATAAAATCTTAAAAAAAAAAGAGAAAGAGGGGCCCCAGATAGCCATCCCACACACACCCAAAAGCTGGAAATACTCAGGTGTCCAGCATGAAAGAAATGGCAAATCTAAAGGAAGTTTATGAAATTTTTAATTGCATGCGATAGTATATGTTATATTATGAGGGGAAAAGGAAGATTACGTTGTGTATACAATTTGGCCACAACTGTGCAAAACAAACAGAAAACAAAATCATTTACTTAGGAAAAAATATAGTCCAGAAGGAAATATGCCAAATTATTAACAATGGCTGTCTTTGGGTGAGATAATAGCATCTTCAAATCTTTCTGCTTCCTGTCTTTCTGTATTTTCCCAAGTGTTTCCCGTAAGCATCCTCACGCCCATTACAGTTGTGGGTAGGGTTGCCCCTAAAGAGAGAAAAAAGTGGAAGAACTAAGATGAACTTTGTACATCACAACTTTTTGAGGTGTAATAGAACAACCACACCTGGCTTTTGTGGGTAGGATATTTAGTTTTAAATCCCAGTACCAGCGCTTATCAGCTGGGTAACTCTGGGCAAGTTGGTTAATTTTTTGTGTGTGTCTCAGTGTCTGCATCTATAAGATGGAGCCATTAGTATTATTTCTCTCACAGGGTTATTGAAAGAGTTGCATACAATTTTTTTTTTTTAAAGATTTTATTTATTTGACAGAGAGAAACACAACCAAAGAGGGAATACAAGCAGAGGGAGCGAGAGAGGGAGAAGCAGGCTTCCTGCCGAGCAAGGAGCCCGATGCGGGACTCGATCCCGGGTCTCCGAGATCATGACCTGAGCCGAAGGCAGTCGCTTAACCAACTGAGCCACCCAGGCGCCCGCATACAATGTTTTTAAAAGATTTAGTGCCTGACACACATCCCCGGTTTTACTTGAGAGTTAATATGAGCAGGCACCTTTTACTCCCTCTCTCCCATGGCCTGCCGGTCAGGAACAAACCCTGAACTGTGGCAGACGCACAAGAACCCTTGCATATTTATCAAGAGTAATTGCCCTTTTAAAGTTGCCATAGACCCTAAATGTGTGAGAGGCATTTTCACACCTAGTGCTCATAGAGTAGGTGACTGGCTTTATGCTTATTTAAATTATTTAAATTATGCAATTTTAAAATAGTGCAATATAAAATGATGAATAAGGTCAACATGTATACACTCATTTTGAAATCATAAAAATCTCCTAAATTAAATGTAAGAGTCAAGAATCTCAAAAGTTCAAAGCAGATGGACCAAGGGAATCAGAAACTGCGTTCATGCCACCGCTCCATGGTGGCTCCACTTTAGCTGGCAATAAAAAATAATTAATGAGTGGACATGATGCTGGTGCCATGTGCAGGGACCTTTCTAGCCACTTTGCACACATTACCTCCTTTGATCCTCCCAAGAACTGAATGCGGTAGGGACTGTTCTACCTCCTGAGACTGTTGGAAGAATCAGATGATTGTGTGTCATCATGTTCTTCCTCTTACAGCTGAGGAATCTGGGGCGCGCAGGAGTGTAAGGAACTTCCTCCAGTTCGCTCAGTTGGTAAGAGGACAATCAAGGCGAGCTCGGTGGTCTGGCTCAAGGTGAATGCGCCGCTTCTTATAGGAGCAACAAATACAGAATTGTTATGGGAAATTACTTGAGTTCCTTTATGCAAGATCTTCAAGAGTCCATCCTTCTGAATCCAGGGGACATTATGATGTCTTGAAGTGCTGAGCTCAGGGGGAAGCTGTCCACATCTTATGGGGCAGTGGCTGAACTCTTGAATTCACTTTCCATTGCTACTACTGACACCTGATTCTATGATTTCTTTGCCTGAGTTAAGCGCTACTTAGAGGTATAGGAGCATCACTTTAAGGGGAGATAGGAGACCTAGGGCTTTACTTTTATTTTCTCAATTTTCATGATAGTCATGAATACGAATGATCTCAGATTGGACAAAAGTTAACAGGCATTTCCCTTGTAAGATCTCTCTGAGGGGAACTTGACTCTCTTGGGGTAAGACCTTAAAGCCAAGTAGAAAGAATTGTTAAGGTTTCCCCCTTCTAGTAAGTGTTAACCTGTCCTTTTTTCCAGACCCCTCAAATGTCTTCAACCCTGCTGGATATAAATCTTTGGCCATTTCTTAATACACTACATTTTGCCAGTGTTCGTTTTCTTTCTTTCTTTCTTTCTTTCTTTCTTTCTTTCTTTCTTTCTTTCTTTTCTTTTCTTTTCTTTTCTTTTCTTTTCTTTCTTTTCTTCTTTCTTAACATTTTTTTTTAAAGATTTTATTTATTTGACACAGAGAGATAGAGATCACAGGTAGGCAGAGAGACAGGCAGAGAGAGAGAGGGAAGCAGACTCCCTGCTGAGCAGAGAGCCTGATGTGGGGCTCAATCCCAGGACCCTGAGATCATGACCTGAGCTGAAGGCAGAGGCTTTAACCCTCTGAGCCACCCAGGCGCCCCTCTTTTTTAACCTTTAAGCAACCCCTGCGTTTCTTTTGCTGTTATTGTTTCTTTTTTCGTCCTCAATTGTTGGGTCATAGACTTTCTTGTTTTTAAAGGAAAGAGACTTTGACTTTGCCCTACATGGTTATATCATCAGGTGACCGCACAGACTTAATGTATTACTTGGGGGCAGAAATGAAGAGCATTTAGAGGCAAACAGTAAGGCATCAGCTTCTGATCACCTCCAGAAATAGTATACTGGTTGCATTCTGTCATCATAAAACATATGCAGTTGGCTGCTTTATCCTCATGCTGTGATAATGGGAAGGAGGTCATGGGGTACCAGTCTCCTTCAGCCTGGACAGATGAGTAGCCATTCATGACCGATGGATGGTAAGAAGGATGCTGTCAGCATATTCACTCTTTTTAGCAGTCTCTTCCTTATTTAATTCACCTTGCAATTATAAATTAAAAGATAAAAGAACTGTAATTCTTTACATCTTCACAATAATCCTTCAAGCAATATTTTATAAATGTGATTTGGCCTGAAGAGATTTATGCATTATTTAGATGTCCTTGAACTCTGAATTTAACAGAATTTTGCCCACAGGCTTTATGGCTTGCTCTGACAAACTGAAGAACAATTCTATTTCATTTTAGAATATATGTATACACACACACACACACACACACACTTATCTGCTTCATAGAAGCTGTATGTCCTTGGGCAAGTTGTTTAACCTCTCTGGACCTCATTTCCTCATCTGAAGATACCATTTGAAGTAATAAATACAAATGGCACGTATGTATTTGAAACATGAACAAATTTTCAGTCTCAGAAGTAGTCAAGGAAACAAAAACTTAAACCAGTATTTGGTTATCAGTTAAACAAAGGTATTTTAAGATAAAATATTTTAAAATGTATAATTTTAACATTATAAGTTGTAAACTTAGAGAAAGTCTATAAAAATGTGCAGTATCACAAACTGGTAGACCTAAAAAAATGCTATGACTTTTCTGAGGCTTATTAGGCAATTTGTAACATCTTTTATCGAAAGTGTTTGTATTCTTGAACTCAATCATTCTACGTCTACAACTTTATTCCAAAAAAGAAAAGAAACAACAACAACAACAAACAGTGGTTGGGAGGTGGGCTGTCCATTCCAATTCCACTGAAAACAATTTCACTACCTAATAAAGTGTATTGAGTAAAGATTGGTTAAGTGTGTAAAGATATACTGGACGATGGAACACTGTTCAGGCATTGAAAAGCATATTTCAGTAGAATGTTGAATTACATGGGAAGATGGTAAGGACACACAACTGTGTTTTGAAATGGCAAAAGTAAGTTATAAAACAGTATTATAAAATAGTTATAAAACAGTCATTTATTATTTGTATACCTGAAAATATAAAACTTAAAATATATGTATTGTAATTCCAATTAAGTCTGTGTATGTATGTGTAGTAATCTGAATGTTTCTTTTTTCTTTTCTTTTTTTAAGACTTTAATTATTTATTTGACAGAGAGAGCACAAGCAGGGGGAGTAGCAGGCAGAGGGAGAAACAGGCTCCCCGCTAAGCAGGGAGCCTGATGGGGGACTTAATCCCAGAACCATGGGATCATGGCCTGAGTTGAAGATAGATGCTTAACAGCCTGAGCCACCCAGGCTCCCAGTAATCTGAATGTTGTTAATGTGTGAGCAGGTGTTTTTTGTTCTGCTAGACCAAGGTATTCATATGCTTGAGAGATTAGGATTTGCTACAGAAGGAATTTAAAGAACAAAATGTACTAACATTTCACTTCTATGGGGAGTGTAGGATTATATAGCAGGAAAGACTATTATCATGAGAAAGAATGTTTCATATTCCTTCACCCCCTCATTAGAATATCAAAATCCCAACATGAAAGATCCCTCTCACAGGATTCTCTGTAGTGGAGGAAACACGCCCCCTTACCTTAAGCAGCTGTCACTCTGTTGCAGCAGGAGGTGAAGACACCTGGGAGGCAGATGAAAGGCTCACCGTTTCCTGAGCAAGGGAATGGTGGGAAGACCAAAGGGAGAGTAAAAGAGATGCTGGTCCTGTTTTCTCTTTCCAGGCTTTGTCCAGGAAGGCGGCATATGTTAGAAAAAAGAGTGTGACAGCTCTGTCTCTGACCACCCATTAGGGGGCTGCCTCCTAGGCTGCCCCTTACCAACCTGGGGTACAGTCCCAGCAACACAAATGTGGCAGGAAGAGTAGTCAGGCAGGGAGAGGATCTGAGAGTTCATTTCCCAGCCACCGTTGGCTCCTGGTGGCAGGGATGCTGACCTGAGAGCCACAGGATGGTCATTGTAGGATGAGGTGACTCTCAGAGTCTTGGGGTGGGGGGAGTCCTTGTGAACTGGCCCCACACAGAGACACTTATTTATTACTATCCATAGCTGAGGTCAGACTGAGGCTATGCCAGATGTCCTCAGCTCTAACGAAGCCAAGAGCAAAAGCAGAATCTATCTTCCCAACTGCGCATTTTAACCATGAAGACCCGCAAGGCAGGTTGTAGGCAGGGAAAATGTTCTGGACACTAGGATCCAAAGGAGTCCACACATTACATTGGGTTGTTTGTGTTTTAAAGCCTCTTTTCTTCTGCAGAAGATTCTCTCCTCACTCCCTCATCTCATTTGCTTGTTGAAGGGACTGGGTCATTTGTCCTGCAGGATTCCCCCATAGGAAATTTGGCTGATTGCTTCTTCACGGTGGCAATTAATATGTTTTCCTCCTCCACTGTTTCCTCTAAGCTGGTGGTGTTAAATCTAGAGTTCTGATAGCTAGCAGGGCCGAAATCGAACCAACAGTGGATTCTGATGTCAGCCTCATTCATCTGGGATAAATTCATCATCAACATTTTGAATATGGTTTTGGCATCTGTTAGTGATGGTTGCTTAAGATCATTTTATTTAATTTGTTCTAATTCTATCACTCCTCTGAATATATTTGCTGCAATTCTTCTATAAAAAGAATCTTTACCTCATCAGCTATTTGATTACCCTGAAATAGAGTTTGTACAGAAAAAGCAGGATCCATGATTAACTTTTTCCCTTTGTTGATTTTCTCAATCATGAATTGATGCCCTAGCAACCTCCAATGGTGACTGATGATGTTTTGTTTCCTTGTTTTTTTATTAGTGTTATTACGAATACCACTGTTCAAACGCTGATGGACACTGTACTACTGTTATTATGTCTACTAGCATTCTTATGAATATTTTACTCGTGTTATTATGAAATAACATTTATTATGTTATTACGAAACATATGAATCCATTCCCAAACATATAAATCTATGTGCATATATGTAACTGGTTGAAACATATAAATCCACGTGTTTCAGTTACACATGTGCACATAGATTTATATATTTTTGGATAGACTTATGTGTTTTAATCAGTTACAATCATGATTCTTTTCCTTGCTCAAATTGTCCCATCTTTGGCTAACGGGAGTCCCTTCATTTTGGCTCCTATGTCTTTTGGCCAAACTACCTGTCTTCAAATAGTCTTTTTATTTTCTGGCTCAGCAAGCTATCCCAGAACCCTATGATACATTTCTTGCTTTGGAGTCAGCCATTTCCCCAAAGTCTCTGGGTTCCTTTTTGTGGAGAGTAGTATTTAGAGACTATAGTCTTGGCGATGGGGTCCTAACTGCTAGCAGGTTGTCAATGTTTCTAGGCATTTTAGTGGACAGCACTCAGAAATATGTAGTTCATAGAAAGGGACAAATAATGAGTTCATGCTAATGTTTGCTATTCAAATTTTCTTATGATAAAATATCCATAATACATTTTACCAGTTTTAACCATTTTTAAATGTATAGTTTGGTGGAAATAACTGCATTCACATTGTTCTGCAACCATTAGCCAGCATCCTCTTCAGGGCTTTTTCATTTTCCTAAACCGAAACTCTACCCATTAAGTACTAACACCCACTCTCTTTTTCCTCCAGCTCCCGGCAACCTCTTCTCTATGTTCTGTATCTTTGGATATTTGTGCTTTTGTGACTGGTTTGTTTCACTTAGCATCATGTCCTCACAGCTCATCTGTGTTGACATGAGTCAGAATTCCTTCCTTTTCACAGCTGAAAAATATCCATTTGTTTATCATTCATCACTGATGAACACCTGAGTTGTGAGTAACATGGCTGTGAAAATGGGTGTATCAGTATCTCAAGTCCCTCCTTTCAGTTCTTTCATGTATATACCAAAGTGTGATAATTCTCTGGGTAATATATATTTTTAAAGATTTTATTTATTTATTTATTTGTCAGACAGAGAGGGTGAGCACAAGCAGGGGGAGTGAGAGAGGGAGAAGCCAACTCCCCGCTGAGCAGGGAGCCCGACGGGGACCTTGATCCTAGGATCCTGGGATCATGACCTGAGCCGAAGGCAGGTGCTTAACCGACTGAGCCACCCAGGTGCCCCTCTGGGTGTAACATTTTGAGGAACTGCCACACTGTTTTCCACAGTGGCTGCACCATTTCACATTCCCAGTGGCAATGTATGAGGGTTCCAGTTTCTCTACATCCTCACCAACACTGGTTCTTCTCTTTATGTCTTAACTGAAGCCGTCCCAGTGCGTGTGAGTCAACTCAAATTTAACACTGCAGAGTTTTCATTAAACTTCTTTGATTTTACTCATATCACTTTTTCTTTACTTTGAAAATATTGTTTTTTTTTTTTAAGATTTTATTTATTTATTTGACAGAGAGAGAGCAAGCACAAGTAGGCAGAAGGGCAGGCAGAGGGAGAAGAAGAAGGAGAAGCAGGCTCCCTGCTGAGCAGAGCCCAACATGGGACTCGATCCCAGGACCCTGAAATCATAACCTGGGCTGAAGGCAGACACTTAACCGACTGAGCCACCCAGGCACCTGAAAATCTTGTTTCTTAAAGAACTTAATTCAAGTATTTATTTCCTAATTCTATAATGTACATGTAGTAGTTACACACACACACACACACACACACACACACACACACACACACATATGGGTGGCTCCGTTGGTTAAACTCTTGATTTCAGCTCAAGTCATGATCTCAGGTTTGTGAGTTCAAGCCCCAGTTTGCTCCACACTGGGCATGGAACCTGCTTGAGATTCTCTTTCCCTCTCTCCCTCTGCTCCTTCTCTCTCTCTTTCTCCAAAAATAAATAAATAAATAAATAAATAAATAAATAAATAAATAAATAATGGATGCACACAAACACATATGTGTGTGTATATGTGTGGATATCTATATGTATATATAGATATATATGTCAACATTACTTCTAATAGTAAGAGCACTGAATACAGCTTAAGATTTCTTTGTGGTTCTTTTTGACCCCAGATTATATCCCTGAAGGCATATACAGTCAAATTACTGTGTTCAGTGGTCACTTAAAATAATTATTTTTCCCTGTGTGGTTATGCCATCAATTTGATTTAAAGCATGCAAAACATTTACATAGTTCAGTCAAAACTAAAACAGCATAGAGAATTCTCATTTTACCCTTCATCTCTCCCTCTTACTAAATGTAGTACTTCATAGTTATCTATTATGCTCTGTCCTTCGTTTTGTTCTTTTTAGAGAACATAAACAAAATATTTATATTTCTATTCTCCAATCCTTTATTACACAAAGGTAACATTTTCCAAGCCCTGTTCTATGCCTCACTTTTTTTTTTTCGTTTATCCTGCGGCTCACTCAATATTCTGATACAGAGGTCTTGCTTATTTGTTCTTCTGTTCAATACTCCTTTGTGTAGCTATTGATATGAAGAAGTCTTCCTCATTCCTTTGAAAGCCAGAGAATACTATATTGTATGGATAGACCCATAGTTCTGTTTTTTTTTTTTAAACAAGCTTCCTACTAATAGACATTTGGTTTGTTTCCAATATTTTGCTATTACAATTAATATCACAAGTGGTAGCATTTACCTCACTCAGAAGTATGCTGGCAAGTGTTTACCAACAACAAAAAAGAAAAGAGAAGGAAAAAGAAAAAGAAAAAAGAAGAAGCCTTGACTTTTTTTTTCTTTTAAATGAGGAAATGTGTGGTCAGCCTTTTTTTTTTTTTTTTAAGATTTTATTTATTTGGTAGAGAGAGAGATCACAAGTAGGCAGAGAGGCAGGCAGAGAGAGGAGAGGAAGCAGGCTCCCTGCTGAGCAGAGAGATCCCAGGACCCTGAGATCATGACCTGAGCGGAAGGCAGAGGCTTTAACCCACTGAGCCACCCAGGCGCCCAGAAGCCTTGATTTTTAACATTTGCTGAATTCCATGGTGAAGGACTTCCAACCTGGCCAATTCCAAGCTACTAACATGAAATCCTGGAATGTAGAATTAGGAAGAGATGTATAGTGAGAGCATTGTGAGAGACTGTTACCACACAAGTAGAACAGGTGTAAATAACCTCAAAGGCCATAAAAATAATTACGAAATAGTTTGAGTGTGTATTGCCTTTGTTTCGGATAGTTTATTTAGCTTTACATGTGTATAATTTCATTTTAGTTCGTTTTGAGAGAGAGACAGTGTGAGTGGCCGGGGAGGGCCAGAAGGCTACCTGGTCATATCGAGCTGTAAGAAAAGCTGGAAAATGGGGACAATTGTGAAGATTGCTGCCTCAAATAAAATCAGTTTTTTCTTTTCTAATTTATTACATAAGAAATGAAAAGTAAATATTAGCTAGGCAACTAGCAGTCTACACGCCCTCTGTCTAACGAAATCTTTTAAGCTCAGTCTTTTCAAAAAGCTGCTTTGACTATGTCTTATCTCCATCGCTTCTCTGAACTTCAGTGCCGATGCTCAAGGGATCATTTTAGATACAATACACATATTTTCTGATATGATTGTTTTGATGTTTTATGTGTACGTCAGCCTCCCAGTTCCTAATCCACTAATGATTATATACAATTATAAATTCATATGGGCAAAGTCTATATTTTACAATTTTGTTTCTCTTATAGCTTAAAAAAGATTTTTAAGGTATAAAATGAAATTAGTGATACATACACTTTTATTGGAAGAAACAAACAATACATATGAAAGACTAAAACCTACAGTGTTATATACATGTCCCTCCCTCTCTCCTTCTCTTCCTCTCTTCTATTATTCCTTTTTTCTTCTGGTAAATATGAAGGGAAGCCTAGGGAAGATGGAATGCAAATGTCTTATCTTGGGTGGAGGAATGCCACGTACCAATTACTGTAGTTTTCAGGACCTGGAATTAGAGATATATACTTACGTTAGGTTCATTTTCCTCTGTTCTGGGCATATCATGAGAATGACTCTTTAAGTACACACCTATTGTCCTACATACTATATACATATATTCATTTTTGTTGTCCTTGAACTTTGTAATTATAAAATCACTCCTCAGGCTTTATTGGGTCTGGCTTCTTTCAGTCCACATGACATCTGTGAAATTCATCCATGCTCTTTTATTATAGCAATAGTTTCCTTTGTATGACTGTGTTGCCATTATTTATCCATTATGTTGTTGACTGACATTGGGTTACGTCCAGGTTTTGACCATTATAAATAATGCTGACATGAACATTTTCATGCCTGTCTTTTGGTACAAGACTAATTGAGGCCTCTATTGCAGGATTTCCCCCTCTGCGCAGTCCTTCTTCTCTCACACCTTATAGATGTTTTCAAGAGACTGCCCAGTAAACCTCTTTGTATGAAAATTTGGAAGTGCCAGGTTATGTTTCCCTGGGACAGTGATTTATGACAGTACTGCTAGATTTTTAAAATATTTTAATTTTGGCCCTTCTGGTGGGCATGTGATTGTGGTTTTACTGTCTATTTCCTGCAATGGCTAATGAGAAGGAGTGCCTTTTCATATATTGAATGGGAATTTGAATGTCTCCTCTTTTGTGAAGTTTCTGTTCAAATCTTTGTTCACTCTTCTATCAGGCTGTGCATCGTATTCTTTGCTTGATATGGACCCTTTGCTCAGTGGATGTATTTCAAGTCTCTTTTCTCGCTATGGCTGGCTTTTTTACTCCCTTAATGATTTCTTCTGATTTCCTGAATTTTAAGATTTTAATGTGATCCAGTTTAACAAAATGCTCTGTTAAGTTTGGTGAATACTGATTTTGTTGAGGAAATACTCGTGCACCCCACGAGCATGAAGATATACTATGTTCTATTCTTAAAGCTTTATTGTTTTACTTCTCTCATTTGATCTAAAATCTTCCTGGAATTCATACTTTGAATGGTGTGAGTTGGAGGTCAAGATCTACTTTTCTCTCTGTGGATATCCAGGTAATTCAACAACGTTGATTGAAAGCATCATCCTGGGGCACCTGGGTGGCTCAGTTGGTTAAGCGACTGCCTTCAGCTCAGGTCATGATCCCGGAGTCCTGGGATCGAGCCCCACATCGGGCTCCCTGCTCAGTGGGAAGCCTGCTTCTCCCTCTCTCACTCCCCCTGCTTGTGTTCCCTCTCTGGCTGTGTTTCTCTCTGTCAAATAAATAAAATCTTAAAAAAAAAAGAAAAAAAAGAAAGCATCATCATTTCTCCAGTGCACAGCAATTCCCCTTTTGTATGTGTGTATGTGTGGCTTTGTTTCTGAATTCTCTATTTTGTTCCATCTGTCTATTTGTCTATCTTTCCACCAATCCCCACTCTATCTAAATTACTGTAGCTTTATAATTAGCTTGGATACCTGATATGCATCCACTTTTTCTCCTTAAGAAACAAAAAAAAGAGAATGATCTTGCCTATTCATGATCTTTTGGATTTTTGAAGTTTAGACAGTTTGTAAATGTACATGAAAAAATTTTCTGGGGTCTTGTTTGTAGATTAATTTCAGGGATAGTTGGCATCTTTATGATATATATACCAGGTTTGTGGATTTTCGAGCCTTTTAATACGTGAACCTGGTATAGTCTTTCATTATTTAGGTCTTCCTTAGTTTTTTTTTTTTAATGTTATAAATTTCTGTGTAGCAGTCTTGTGTATCTTTCACAAGATGTTTCACAAAAATATCTAGGTTTTTATGATTATAAATGATATCTTTCAAATTTTTTATTTTCTGTTTATTTATGATATCTAGAAAACAATTTATTTTTAAATTTTATTTATTTGAGAAGGGGAGTGAGAGAGAGAGCACAAGCAGGGGGCGAAGGGCAGAAGAAGAGGGAGAAGCAGACTCCCCCACAGAGCAGGGAACCTGATGCAGGGCTCAATCCCAGGACCCTGAGATGATGACCTGAGCCGAAGACAGATGCTTAACAAACTGAGCCACTCGGGAGCCCCCACAAGTGTTTTGTGTTTTTTGTTATATTAATTTTCTTTCTGGCAATCTTGCTGAATTCATTTATTTTAATTCTAGTACATGTGTCTATATATTATTTTTTATTTTTTAGATGCACAAATATGGTATTTGTGAACAATGGCAATGTTAGTCCTTTCCTTTTTACCCTTCTGTTTCCTTCCTTTTCTTGTCCTCATTAGAACATTGAGTAGATTTGGTGATAATAGACATCCATGTCTTCTTCCCAGTCTTAGGAGGAAAGCTTTCAGTATTTATCTTAAATGAGATATGCTCTATTCCCTATCAGATTATGAGAGTCGCTTCTAGTTAGCTAAGTGTTTTCTTAATAAATGGGCGTTAGATTATATCAACTGAGCTTTTTTGCATTTATAGAGATAATTATATGATTTTCCCCTCTTTTTCTGTCAATGTGGTGAATTATGGTGATTATAATTGAATGTCAAACACTTGCATTCCTGGAATAAGCCCAGCTTGGTCATGGTGTATTATCCTTTTATGTTTTCTTTCCTGATTAAATTTGCTAACGTTATTTTCTACTTTTAAGATTTTATGTATTTATTTTAGAAGGAGCATGTGTCAGGTAGGGTTAGGGGTGGAGGGAGGAGAGGAGAGACTCTCGGGCTGAGTATGGAGCCTATGAGGGGATCCATCTCACAGCCCTGATATCATGACTTCAGCCTAAACCAAGAGTTAGGGCTTATAACCCACTGAGCCCCCCAGGCATCCCTACTAATTTTAAAAATAATTTTTGCGGGGCGCCTGGGTGGCCTAGTTGGTTAAGTGACTGCCTTTAGCTCAGGTCATGATCCCGGAGACCCGGGTTCGAGCCCCGCATCGGGCTCCCTGCTCGGCGGGAAGCCTGCTTCTCCCTCTCTCACTCCCCTTGCTTATGTTCCCTCTCTCGCTGTGTTTCTCTCTGTCAAATAAATAAATAAAATCTTTAAAAAAAATAATAATAATTTTTGCTTCTAGGTTCATGAGCCATTTACTAGTGTAAGACTTTATGCTCTTATAAAGCCCTTGTCAGATTGGGATATAAAGGTTTCATAGGCCTTAGGACTTAGCTAAATAGTATGCATTCTTTTTCTTTCTCTAGAAGAATTTATGTAGTATTTTTTTTTCCCTTTAATATATTGGAAGAATTCCCTAGCTAACCTGTTTTGTTATTTTCTAGTTCGATTCCACTAAATTCACAAGATATTCTGAATGATTTTAATATTTGAAATTTGTTGATGTGTACTTTATGGCTTACCATGTAGTCAATTTTAGTAAATGTTCCCTGTGCCTTAAAAAAGGATGATGCCATTTTTTGGTTCTGTGTTTTATATATGTTAATTATATCAAGTTTCTTAATCAGGTTATCTAGATCATCTGTATATTTATAGATTTTTTCATCCTTATTCTTCAAGTTACTAAGAGATATAAGTTAAAATCTGTTGTAACTGTGGATTTGTGTATTCTGTGATGCTGTCTGTTTTTGCTCTCTGTGTATCAGAGTTGTGTTATTAGATACACACAGCTTTAGAATAGATAATTTTGTGATGTACTGAAACTTATTCTTATGAAATATCCCTCTTAATTTCTAGTAATGCATACTATCTAGGAGTTGTCTTCTTTTCTAATACTAGTGTAGTTATGCCACCTTTATTTTAATTAGTGTTTTCATGATATATAATTTTCTATACATTTTTTGTTGAAGTAAGCACACTTTATGTACAGCTCCCTTCCACCATAACTGATGTAAGTGACCAATCTAGGCTGCCCATTGCTAGTTGGGTTCCACGTGGAGTATTGAGGTATTCCCCAGGGTTTGTGGTAGCTGATCACTCTGGTCACTGGGTAGATCAGTACTGTGGAGGGGCTTCTATGATTCTCTATAGAGCCTGGCTTTGGGCTGATCTGTAGGAAGCTGGATAAGGGGGTGTTGGAACTGGTGCTGAGTGACCTAAGTCTACAACTTATTTTCCAGAGCCTCCAGTGAGAGACAGCGGTGTGTTCACCTGTCATCTGATATTGGTGAGTTTCTTATTTATATTCAGACTTGTTCAATCTGTTAGAAGTCAACTTTCTGTAAGACATGATTTTATTTTATTTTTTTTATTTATTTATTTTTTAAATATTTTATTTATTTATTTGACAGAGAGAAACACAGCTAGAGAGGGAACACAAGCAGAGGGACTTAGAGAGGGAGAAGCAGGCTTCCCGCAGAGCAGGAAGCCCGATGTGGGGCTCGATCCCGGAGCTCCAGGATCATGACCTGAGCCAAAGGCAGTCGCTTAAACAACTGAGCCACCCAGGCGCCCCATGTAAGACATGATTTTAAAGCAGCTCACAGAAGAACTGGCTGCACAGATTTAGGAATAATTCTGGAGAGTTGACAAGTTTTGCATTGTTAAAAGGAGTATGCAGGGATTGAGAAGTTTTTAGATGTCAGCCTATAGAGTCCTTAAATATGCTCAGCCTTATAGACTCTTACAGAAAGCTGAAGGGAACCCTTTTCCTTTATGAAATATTATTCTTAATCTTTAGTAATGGCTTATATCTAAAAGTCTTGCTAATACTGGTCCCTTTTTTAATAACTTTGTTTTAATTAGTGTCTCCATGATACATAATCTTCCTAATTTTTAAAACTTCTATATCCTTATTATTTGAAGTGTGTCTTTTGATAGTAGGAAATGGTTAGCTTTGATTTTATTTCTAGTCTGAAAAGTTTAGTTCTTACGTTGAGTATTTATTTATGCTTACTTCAGTTGCTAGTATATTTTGAATTCTACCAACTTAATATTTTTTTCACCTGCTTTTTGCTCCTTTTTTTCTTTCATTACTTGCTTCTTGTTGCCTTAAATATTTTTTTCATCATCCTAATCAACTTGTTGGTTATACATTCTTTATTTCTGGAGATTATCACTATATTTATTCTTAAATTATTAGTGTCTAATATAAATTGGTACTTCCACATCGTGACAGGACCTTGGAACATATGAACTCTACCTTTGATGTTTATGTTGTCATGCATTTTAATTTTACACAAATATAAAACTCCACAAGACAGAATTAGTAGTAGTAATACTAGTGTTTTCTTTATGTAGACAACATTCATTTAGGTTTACTTATATATTTACATTTTCTGGTGCTCCTAATTCCTTCCTAAATTCTGTATTCCTGTTTGGGATCATTTTTATTTTTCCTGAAGAATTCCCTTTTCTTTGTCTGAAAATGTCTTTATCTCCCTTCCAGTTTTGGAGAATGCATTTGTGCTTATCTCATTCCCTACTCTGGCCCGGTGTAGACACTTCATGCCCCGGACCTTGTGCTACTTCTCTCCTGACTGGGCTCCCAGTGCCTGACTTTTTCTTCATGCCCACACACCAGCTTTGGCCCATGAAACCTTGGAAGGGTGTTTCTTTCTTGTCTGATAACAATGGACAAGTGTTTACCTGGGCAAGCCAGAGAACTTTTTCACCATACAGTGGAGTATAACCCCATCTTTTCCAATTAGGTGTGCATCCCCGCCTTGGGAGGAGGGCTCTCTTCATTGTTCATTCATCCTTGGGTACTTTCCCAGGGCCAGTATATTCTGTAGCATTGCCTTTATGTCTTTTTTTTTTTTTCCATAATACAGTCACCCTGTCCATCCCTCCCACCCCCCAGAAACTTCTACTGAGATTAAGAGTCTCTTATGGTTTGTCTCCCTCCTTAGTCCCAGCTTGTTTCATTTTTTTCCCTCCCTACCCCCACGGCCCCCCACCCTGCCTCTAAAATTCCTCATATTATAGAGATCATATGATAATTGCCTTTCTCTGACTTAGTTCGCTTAGCATAACCCCCTCTGGTTCCATCCACGTTATTGCAAATGGCAGGATTTCATTTTTTGATGGCTGCATAGTATTCCATTGCATATAAATACCACATATTTATCCATTCATCTGTTGATGGATGTCTAGGTTCTTTCCATAGTTTGGCTATTGTGAATGTTGCTGCATAGGATAGCTCTATTTTCAACTTTTTGAGGAATCTCCATACTGTTTTCCAGAGTGGCTACACCAGCTTGCATTCCCACCCACAGTGTAAGAGGGTTTCCCTTTCCCCGCATCCTTGCCAACATCTGTTGTTTCCTGACTTTTTGATTTTAGCCATTTTGACTGGTATAAGGTGGTATCTCACTATGGTTTTGATTTGTATTTTCCTGATGCTAAGGGATGTTGAGCACTTTTTCATGTGTCTGTTGACCGTTTGGATGTCTTCTTTGGAGAAATCTCTGTTCATGTCTTCTGCCCATTTCTTGATTGGATTGTTTGTTCTTTGGGTGTTGAGTTTGATAAGTTTTTTTTACAGATTTTGGATACTAGCCCTTCTGATATGTCATTTGCAAATATCTTCTCCATTCTGTCGGTTGTCTTTTGGTTTTGTTGACTGTTTCTTTTGCTGTGCAGAAGCTTTTGATTTTGATGAAGTGCCAATAGTTCATTTTTTCCCCCTTGTTTTCCTGGCCTTTGGAGGTTTCTAGGAAGAAGTTGCTGTGGTTGAGGTCAAAGAGGTTGCTGCCCGTGTTGTCCTGAAGGATTTTGATGGATTACTATCTCACATTGAGGTCTTTCATCCATTTTGACTCTATTTTTGGAAATGGTCTCGTTTCATTCTTCTGCACGTGGCTGTCCAATTTTCCCAACACCATTGGACATTCTGTCTTGCCATGTCAAAGATGAGTTGACCATAGAGTTGAGGGTCCATTTCTGGGCTCTCTATTCTGTTCCATTGATCTATGTGTCTGTTTTTGTGCCGGTACAATACTCTTGATGATTACAGCTTGGTAATAGAGCTTGAAGTCTGAAATTGTGATGCCACCAACTTTGGTTTTCTTTTTCAACATTCCTCTGGCTATTCAGGATCTTTTCTGGTTCCATATAAATTTTAGGATTATTTGTTCGATTTCTTTGAAAAACATTGATGGTATTTTGATAGGGATTGCATTAAATGTGCAGATTGCTTTACGTAGCATAGACATTTTCACAATGCTTGTTCTTCCAATCCATAAGCATGGGACATTTTTCCATTTCTTTGTGTCTTCCCCAATTTCTTTCATGAATACTTTATAGTTTTCTGAGTACAGTTTCTTTGTCTCTTTAATTAGATTTCTTCCTAGGTATCTTATGGTTTTGGGTGCAATTGTAAATGGGATCGACTCCTTAATTTCTCTTTCTTCTGTCTTGCTGTTAGTGTGTAAGAATTGCAACTGGGGGCACCTGGGTGGCTCAGTGGGTTAAAGCCTCTGCCTTCGGCTCAGGTCATGATCTCAAGGTCCTGGGATTGAGTCCCACATCGGGCTCTCTGCTCTGTGGGGAGCCTGCTTCCCCCTCTTTCTCTGCCTGCCTCTCTGCCTATTTGTGCTCTCTCTGTCAAATAAAAAAATAAAATCTTAAAAAAAAAGAAATGCAACTGATTTCTGTGCATTGATTTTATATCCTGACACTTTACTGAATTCCTGTACAAGTTGTAGCAGCTTTGGAGTGGAGTCTTTTGGGTTTTCCACATAAAGTATCATATCATCTGCATAGAGTGAGAGTTTGACTTCTTTGCCGATTCGGATGCCTTTTATTTCTTTTTGTTGTCTGATTGCTGAGGCTAAGACTTCTAGTACTATGTTGAAGAGCAGGAGTGATAGTGGACAGCCCTGCCGTGTTCCTGACCTTAGGGGAAAAGCTCTCAGTTTTTCCCAATTGAGAATGATATTCACTGTGGGTTTTTCATAGATGGCTTTTATGATATTGAGGTAGGTACCCTCTATCCCTGCACTGTGAAGAGTTTTGATCAAGAAAGGATGCTATATTTTGTCAAATGCTTTTTCACCATCTAATGAGAGGATCATAAGGTTCTTGTTCTTCCTTTGATTAATGCACTGTATCACATTGATTGAATTGCAGATGTTCAACCAGCCTTGCATCCCAGGAATAAATCATACTTGGTCCTGGTGAATAATCCTTTTAATGTACTGTTGGGCCCTATTGGCTAGTATTTTGGTGAGAATTTTTGCATTTGTGTTCATCAAGGATTTTGGTCCTTTTTGATGTGGTCTTTGTCTGGTTCTGGGATCCAGGTAATGCTAGTCTGATAAAATGAGTTTGGAAGTTTTCCTTCCATTTCTATTTTTGAACAGTTTCAGGAGAATAGGTACTAATTCTTCTTTAAATGTTTGGTAGAATTCCCCTGGGAAGCCGTCTGGCCCTGGGCCCTTGTTTATTGGGAGATTTTTGATAACTTCTTCAATCTCCTTACTGGTTATGGGTCTGTTCAAGTTCTCTATTTCTTCCTGGTTCCGTTTTGATAGTTTATATGACTCTAGGAATACATCCATTTCTTCCAGATTGTCAAATTTGCTGGTGTATAGTTGCTCATAATATGTTCTTACAATTGTTTATATTTCTTTGGTGTTGGCTGTGATCTCTCTTCTTTCATTCACGCTTTTATGAATTTGGGTCCTTTCTCTTTTCTTTTAATAAGTCTGGCCAGGGGTTTATCAATCTTGTTAATTCTTTCAAAGAACCAACTCCTAGTTTCGTTGATTTGTTTTACTGTTCTTTTGGTTCCTATTTTAAATGTTTTTAAAGATTTTATTTATTTATTTGACAGAGATCACAAGTAGGTAGAGAGGCAGGCCGAGAGAGAGGAGGAAGCAGCTCTCTGCTGAGCAGAGAGTCGGACACAGGCCTCGATCTCAGGACCCTGAGATCATGACCTGAGCCGAAGGCAGAGCTTAGCCCACTGAGCCACCCAGGTACCCTTTTGGTTTCTATTTTATTGATTTCTGCTCGATCTTTATTATTTCTCTTCTCCTGCTGGGTTTGGACTTTTTTGCTGTTTTTTTCTCCAGCTCCTTTAGGTGTAAGGTTAGGTTGTGTACTTGAGACCTTTCTTATTTCTTGAGACAGGCTTGTATTGCTATAGACTTTCCTCTCAGGACTGCCTTTGCTGTGTCCCAAAGATTTTGAACAGCTGTGTTTTTTTTCATTTGTTTCCATGAATTTTTTAAATTCTTCTTTAATTTCAGTTGGCCCATTCATTCTTTAGTAGGATACTCTTCAGCCTCCATGTATTTGAGTTCTTTCCGACTTTACTCTTGTGGTTAAGATCTAGTTTCAAAGCAGTGTGGTCTGAAAATATGCAGGGAATGATCCCAATCTTTTGGTGCCAGTTGAGACCTGATTTGTGACCCAGGATGTGATCTATTCTGTAGAATATTCCTTGTGCACTAGAGAAGAATGTTTATTGTGTTGCTTTGGGATGGAGTGTTCTGAATACATCTGTGACGTCCATCTGGTCCTGTGTGTCATTTAAAGCCTTTATTTCATTGTTGATCTTTTGCTTAGATGATCTGTCCGTTTCAGTGATGGGGGTGTTAAAGTCTCCTACTATTATTGTATTATTGTCAATGTGTTTCTTTGATCTAATTATTAATTGGTTTATATAATTGGCTGCTCCCATGTTAGGGGCATAGATATTTAAAATTGTTAGATCTTCTTGTCAGACAGACCGTTTAAGTATGGTATAGTGTCCTTCCTCATCTCTTACTATAGTCTTTGGCTTAAAATCTAATTTGTCTGATATAAGGATTGCCACCCAGCGTTCTTTTGATATCCATTAGCATGGTGAATTGTTTTACACCCCCTCACTTTGAATTTGGAGGTGCCTTTGGGTCTAAAATGAGTTTCTTGGAGACAGCATATGGATGGGTCCTGTTTTGTTTTGTTTTTTTTTAATCCATTCTGATACTTTGTGTCTTTTGATTGGGGCATTTAGACCATTTACATTCAGACTAACTATTGAAAGATATGAATTTAGTACCATTGTATTGCCTGTAAGGTGACTGGTACTGTATATTATCTCTGTTCTTTTCTGGTCTGTTACTTTTAGCCTCTCTCTTTGGTTAGAGGACCCCTTTCAATATTGCCTGTAGCTCTGGTTTAGTGTTTGCCAGTTCATTTAGTTTTTGTTTGTTCTGGAAGATTTTTATCTCTCCTATTTTCAATGACAGTATAGCGGGGAATAGAATCCTTGACTGCATATTTTTCTCGTTTAGTGCTCTGAATATATCATGCCCATCCTTTCTGGCCTGCCAGATTTTTATTTTGGTCTGTGGCCGTTCTAATATTTCCACCATTTATGTTTCAGACCACTTCTCCCAAGCTGCTTTCGGGATTTTCTCTTTGTCACTGAGACTTCTAAGTTTTACTCTTAGATGATGGGGTTGTGGACCTATTTTTATTGATTTTTGGGTTTCTTTTTGTGCCTCCTGGATTTTGATTCTTGTTCTCTTCACCAAATTAGGGAAATTTTCTGGTATAATTTGCTCCAATATACCTTCTGCCCCTCTCTCTCTATTATATTTATATTATATAAACATAATGTTTAAATAACTTATAAAAATACTTTCTGTCAGTTTAAGTTATGCTGCAGTAAGTAATCCATGGTCTCAGAACTTTATACAAGTGGACATTTATTTCTTGTTCAGGTTATCTGTCCATCATGAGCAGGTTCAGCGTGGCTCTAGTGTATTAATTTTAGGACCCATGCTGAGAGAGAAGCCCTAGTTGTGACACTGGCCATGTGATGGTTCCTAATGCACTACTCAAAGATGGATATATTAATTTCTTTGATATTTCAATGGCTTAATTAAGTCATGTGACCAAACCTAACTTCAACGAGTTGGGGATAGATAATCTCCCAGAGGTAGGGGACTAGATGAAGGAGGAGCACAGATTTCAAACACTAGTAATTCCTACTGCATTCACTGTTAAGATTTGAGTGAGAGGTGGGGAAAGAGTAGAGAGGCATTTCAAAGTGTGAGGAATCTATTCCGTAAATGAAAAACATAAAATTATTTGTACTAATTTCACTCCCAATTTGAAAACATTTTACTCTCTCTTTTCTCCCCTGGCCTTATTTGAGATGTAGTTGACATATCACATTGTGTAAATTTAAGATGTATAACATGATGATTTGATATATGTCTATATTGCCAAATGATTAACACAATAAGATTAGTTACCATCTCGACCTTACACAGTTTCAATTTCTGTGTGGGGTGAGACCTTTTAGGATCTAACTCTCTGAGCAACTTTCAAATATGCAGTATCATATTGTTAGCCACCATCATGCTGTACATTATATCCCCAGAACTTGTTCACTTAACACTGGAAGTTTATATCCTTTGACCACCTTCCCCCATTTTCTTCCCCCACCACTCCTGGTAACCACCTATCTGCTTCTGTGCTCTGTTCCTATGAGTTCAACTTTTTTTTTTTATTCCACATATAAATGATATCATATAGTATTTGTCTTTCTCTGTCTGACTTATTTTACTTATATTTACTTATTTTACTTAGCCTAATGCCCTAATGCCCTCAGGGTTCATCCATGTTGTTGGAAATGGCAGCATTTCTTTCTTCCTCCTGGCTGAGTGATGTTTTATTATATACCATTATATATACATACGTGTGTGTGTGTGTGTGTGTGTGTGTGTGTGTGTGTGTGTGTTCATCTGTTAGTGGACACAGGTTGTTTCCATGTTTGGGTTATTGTGAATAAGGCTGCAATGAACACAGGGGTGGTACCCCTTATCTCTTTCAGATAGTGATTTCTTTTTCTTCACCTATATACCCAGAAGTGGAATTGCTGGATCATAGGGTAGTTCTATATTTAATTTTTGGGGGAACTTCCATACAGTTTTCCAGACTGGTTGCATCAATTTGCATTCCCAGTAAGAGTGCACAAGTGTTCCCTTTCCTCTGTACCATCACCAGCATTTGTTATCTCTTGTCTTTTAGATAATAATCATTTGGCAGGGGTGAGGTGATATCTCCCTGTAGTTTTTATTTTTATTTCCCTGATGATTCATGATATTTTGTACTTTTTCATGTACCTGTTGGCTATTTGAGTCTATTCTTTGGAAAAATGTCTCTTCAGGGTCTTGGCCTATTTTGAACTGGATTGTTTATGTTTTTTTTTTGTTATTGTTATTGAGTTGCTTGAGTTTGTTTTTTTCCCCCCTCATTTATTTAGTTCTAATCTTTATTATTTCCTTATTTCTACTGGTTTCAGGTTTTGTTTATTCTTTTTCTAACTACTTTAGATGTAAGTTCAGATTGTTTATTTGAGATTTTTCTTCTTTTTTTTTTTAAAGATTTTATTTATTTGACAGAGAGAAACACAGCTAGAGAGGGAACACAAGCAGGGGGAGTGAGAGAGGGAGAAGCAGGCTTCCCGCCGAGCAGGGAGCCCGATGTGGGACTCGATCCCGGGTCTCCAGGATCATGACCTGAGCCGAAGGCAGTCGTTTAACCAACTGAGCCACCCAGGCGCCCCTCTTCTTTTTTTTAAAAAAAAGATTTTATTTGTTTATTTGACAGAGAGAGAGAGATTACAGGTAGGCAGAGAGGCAGGCATAGAGAGAGGAGGAAACAGGCTCCCCGCTGAGCAGAGACCAGATGTGGGCCTCAATCCCAGGACCCTGAGATCATGACCTGAGCCGAAGGCAAAGGCTTTAACCCATTGAGCCACCCAGGCACCCCAAATTTTTCTTGATTCTTGAAGTAGACCTGTATTGCTATTGTATTCCCTCTTAGAACAGCCTTTGCTATATCCCAAAGATTTTGGACCATTGTGTTTTCATTTTCATTTGTCTCTACATATTTTTTGATTTCTTCTTTAATTAAACAAAGATTTCCGCTTTTGATTAAACATTGTTTAATAACATGTTATTTAACTCTATGTATCTGTGCTCTTTCCAGATGTTTTCTTGTGGTTGACTTCTAGTTTCATAGCATTGTGGTTGGAAAAGAAGCATGCTATGACTTCAGTCTTTTTGACTTTTTTGGGACTGGTTTTGTGATGTAATATGTGATTTATGTGATTTATTTTGGAGAATGTTCAACTTGCACTTGATAAAAAAGTTCATTCTGTTGTTTTGGGATGGAATGTTCTGAATATATCTATCTGGCCCAATGTGTTATTCAAAGCCACTCTTATTGATTTTTGTTTGGATGGTCTATCCTTTGATATAAGTGGGATGCTAAAGTCTGCTACTCATATTATATTACTGTTGATTTCTTTGTTTATATTTGTTATTAGCTACTTTATGTATTTGGATACTCCTAGGTCGGGTGCATAAATATTTATAGTCATTATATCTTCTTGTCGGATCATCCCTTTTATGATTATGTAGTGTTTTTCTTTGTCTCTTGTTACAGTGTTTGTTTTAAAGTCTGTTTTGTCCAGGGGTACTTGGGTGGCTCAGTTGGTTGGGCAACTAACTGCCTTCAGCTCAGGTCATGATCCCAGAGACCCGGGATCGAGTCCCACATCAGGCTCCCTGCTTGGTGGGAGGCCTGCTTCTCCCTCTCTCACTCCCCCTTCTTGTGTTCCGTCTCTGGCTGTGTTTTTCTCTCTGTCAAATGGATGGAATCTTTAAAAAAAAGAAAAAAGTCTATTTTGTCAATATAGGTATTGCTACCCAGGCTTTCTTTTCACTTTCATTCGCATGATAAATTCTTTTTCATCCCTTCACTTTCAATCTGTGTGTGTTTAGGTGTGAACTGAGTCTCTTCTGGGTAGTGTAAAAATGGGTCTTATTTTTTTATCCATTCTGTTGCCCTGTGTTTTTTGGTTGGAGTGTTTAGTCCATCTAAATTCAAAGTAGTTGTTGATGATAAATTCATACTTATTGCCATGTTATTACTTGTTTTATGGTTATTTTTGTAGTTCTTCTCTGTTCCTTCTCTTGTTCTCTCATAGTTTGCTGGCTTTCTTTATTGATATATGTGGATAATTTTCTCTATATTGTGTGTACCTATTACTAATTTTTTATTTGTGGTTACCATGAGATTTATATATAGCATCTTATGCATATAGCAGTCTATATTAAGTTGATGGTCACTTAAGTTGGAACCCATCCTAAAAGCACTAAATTTTACTGCCCCTCACCCTGACATTTTATGGTGTATATGGTGTCATGCTTTACATCCTTTTATTTTGTGGATTCTTTGTCTGATGTATGTATATATATGTATATATGTATACTTTTATTGTTTTTATGCTTCCTGACTTTCTTTTTCTTTTTTTTTTAAGATTTTATTCATATTTGACAGAGAGAGAGAACATGGGCATAGGTAGGCAGAGCAGCAGGCAGCAGGAAAAGGAGAAGCAGGCTCCCCACTGAGCAGAGTCCAGTGCAGGACTCAATCCAGGACCCTGGGATTATGAACTAAGCTGAAGGCAGGTGCTTAACCAACTGAGTCACCCTGCTAACCCTGTGCTTCCTAATTTTATTACTCTTGATTATGGTCTTTTTTTTCCATTCAGAGTTCCCTTCGACATTTTTCGTAGAAAAATATTATTCTGACCATTTCTTTCAATTCTCTTTCAGGCATATCACTTATCTTTGTTTTATTTAGGTCTCTTGCTGTGATTTGTCTTTCTCTTTCTTTTGGGATGTATTCCTCTGTCTCCTCATTTTGTATAACTCTTGGTGTCTATTTCTATGTTTTAAGAAAGCTAGTTATGTCTTCTGCTCTTGGAAGTTGTGGCCACTGGGGGGAGGGGTGGGAAAACAAATTTTTTTGATTTAAAAAAAAAAGGAAAAGAGGGGCACCTGGGTGGCTCAATCGTTAAGCGTCTGCCTTTGGCTCAGATCATGATCACAGGATCCTGGGATTGAGCACCGCATCAGGCTCCCTGCTCAGTGGGAAGCCTGCTTCTCCCTCTCTTACTCCCCCTGCTTGTGTTCCCTTTCTCACCGTATTTCTCTCTGTCAAATAAATACAATCTTTAAAAAGAAAGAAAGAGAAAGAGAGAGAGAGAGAGAGAGAGAGAGAGAGAGAAAGAAAGAAAGAAAGAAAGAAAGAAAGAAAGAAAGAAAGAAAGAAAGAGAAAGTTGTGTCCTTAGGAAGAAGAGGTTTTGCAGTACCCTGCAGAGCAGTGTCTCCTCACCAGAACCTGACCCTTCAGAACGGTTGTGTATGTGTGTTGTGCGCGCCGTACTGTTGTGGCAGAGCTGCTTTTGCCTTCAGTCAAGTCATCTGCAAAGGCTCTCTTTGCCTGTTAGGGGCAGGGTTTGGTCTCTGTGTTGTCAGTGGCCCGATCTGGGGCTACCGTGAACTTGAGTCAGACCAGTTGTTTGCCAGAGCTGTGTAGCACCCAAATCCCAGTTGCTCTCCTCATTTGGGCCCCTAGGAAGCTTTCCTTTGTGGGTGGGGCCTACCGTCAGACCAGATATATGAGCTCATTTTGCTGCTGGAGACACAGTGAAAGTAGTTTGTGTGATTATCTTCCCCTCTCCCTGAGGCAGGAATCACTGTTGGGGCTGCTTGTGCAGTACCAGGTTTGTGACACCACTTTGGGTGGCCTCTGGCCAAGGGCTGGTTGGAGGGTTTGTGTCCCCAGGAGAACACCGAGTGAGGCGCATAGTCCCACCAAGGTCTACATGGTCAGCGGCAGGAGGAGACCCACAGCTCTGAGAAGAACTCCTGTTGAGATTAGATGAGTTGGAAGGGGCCTACTTCTATGAGTTTTTTATGTTTTGGATATTAAGCTCTTATCACATATGTGATTTGAAATATTTTCTCCTATTCTGTAGGTTGCCTTTTCATTTTGTTGGTTGTTTCTTTTGGTTTCTTGTGGTCCCACTTGTTTATTTTTGCTTTTGTAGTTTTGCTTGTCTCATCCATAAAGTCATTGCCCAAGACCAATGTCAGAGTTTTCCCCCTATGTTTAGACATCTTGTAGGAGTTCTAAGGTTTCACGTCTTACATTTAAGTCTGTAATATATTTCAAGTTAATTTCTGTGGGTGGAATAAGATAGGGCTCCACTTCCATTCTTTTGCATGTAAATATCCAGTTTTCTCAACACCAATTATTGAAGCAACTGTCTTTTCTCCATTCAATATTATTCTTGACTATTTTGTCAAATATTAGATAGCTGTAAATATGTGTTTTGGGGGGGGCGGCTCTCAATTCTGTTTCACCGATCTTTGTGTTTTTTGCCAGTGCCATACAGTTTTGATTACTATGGTTTGCAATATAGTTTGAAACCAGGAAGTATGATGCCTCCAGCTTTGTTCTCCTCAGGATTGTTTTGACTATTCAGTGTCTTGTGTCTTCTGATTTCACATCAACTTTAGAATCTTTTTTTTTTTTTTTTAGTTCTGTAAAAAATTTGCCTTTGGAATCTTGATAAGCATTGCACTAAATCTATAGATGGCTTTGGGTAGAATGGACATTTTAACAATATTAATTCTTCTGTGTCTTAAAGGCTATATGAGATTAGTTCTTTAAGTGTTACAAGTGGAAAAATGCATCCCCTAGGTAAGAATTATAGATGTTTTATATTAAAAAGAGAAACATGGGAATTTATTCATCTCTCTGGAGTATGTATGGATGACACATGTGTAAGCATGATTATAAGTAAACACAAAAGAAGATGAAAAGCGATAGGACACTCACTCAACTAATTTCTGAGGTGCCAGAACTTCAGTGTTTTTTATCTTGATTTTTGTGGTTCATTTTAGAAGATGAGGATATCACAGAAAAAGAGTCATATATTCGTGTACTGAGCCTTGTGAGAAAATTTCTGATCTGATGAAATAAGTTAGTATATCTACAATTCCCAGAGAAGAAGTCTGGCAGGTCTTAGCACTTCTTAAAATTTCCTAATTCTCTGAGGATAGGAAAAAAAAAACTTTCTCAAATCTTTCTTCAAATAGGGCTCATTTCATATCAAAGAATTAACAAGACTCCGTAAGCCCCTAATATACAGCCATGGAGTAACTAAGCTCATTTGGGGTTAGGGCCTCTTCAAGATTTCTTTTATTTCTAAAACACTTCAAATTTGAAATGCCTTATCAGAACTAGAAGAAAAAAACAAAGACAAATCCCCACTGCAGGCAGATAAGTAGAGAGAGAGAAAGAAAGAGGGAGGGAGGGAGGGAGAGAAAAGAAAATTTTTTTATTTGTCTCTTTCCTTATTAATTATGTCTTATTTTTAAAAAAGATTTTATTTATTTGAGAGAGAGAGAGAGAGAGAGATTGAGAGAATAAATGGGAGGAGGGGCAGAAGAGGAAGCAGACTCCCTGCAGAGCAGGGAGCCCAATGTGGGACTCAGCCCCAGTACCCTGGGATCATGACCTAAGCCAAAGGCAGGCACCTAACAACTAAGCCAACTAGACACCCAATTTCTTTCTTTCGTTCGTTCTTTCTTTCTTTTTCTTTTTCTTTTTTTTTTTTTACAGATTTTATTTATTTATTTGACAGAGAGAAACATAGCTAGAAAGGGAACACAAGCAGAGGGAGTTAGAGAGGGAGAAGCAGGCTTTGGGCCGAGCAGGGAGCCCGGTGGGGGGCTTGATGCGGGGCTCAGTCCCGGGACTCCAGGATCATGGCCTGAGCCAAAGGCAGTCGCTTAACCAACTAATCCACCCAGGCGTTTCCCCCACCCCCCGATTTCTTATTTTTTTTTTTTTTTTTTTTTTTTTTTTTTTTTTTTTTTTTTTTTTTTTTTTTTTTTTTTTTTTTTTTTTTTTTTTTTTTTTTTTTTTTTTTTTCCGATTTCTTATTTTTATTATGCTACTCCTTTAAGTTCATCTTGGGATTTTTTCCCCCTACTTTCTGTTTTTCAAGATATTAAGAAGAGTACATTTTCCTGAAGCTCCCAATGTTTAAACTTGGGATAAAGAATTGTGCTTTTATAGTCAGAGTATCCACTTGTTTTAAATACATATATGCTTACAGCTTCTTCATGGGGCTGGCGTGGTCAGGGAATGCGGCCTGGAAAAAGGCCATATAAATGTGTACTTTCACCTTGGCAAAATAATGGTCTTCCATCAAGTTTACAAAGAAGTTACAGTATATGCAGAATTCTCTTATTTGATCTGATTTTAACACCAGTTAAAAGTGGAACTTCCAATGCCACTTTATAACTAAAGGTTAAATGGCAGACCCCGTGTTTGAGAGATCCATGGTAATCTTGTCCTCCTCCTACTCTTTCCTGCCTCTTTCTCCTTCCTACCCCCTTTCTCTGTCCATACATATATCTCAGAGTGCCCGTGTTCTTACGTGACAGCCTGAGATCCACCCCTGTTGACTGGTCCTCCACTGATCCATGAAATTACATTTCCCCATGGTCATAGTTTATTCATCTAAAGGTGGGTACTTTACCTGAACAGGTTAATCATGGAGTATCTCTAGGATTTTAAACACTGGAACTGAGGCTTCAGCACCTTTTAAGTGACACAGGGTTTTAGAACATTTGTCTCTATCATTCCACTAAAAATAGCTCTTGTCAAGGTTAGCTGTGAACCCTCTATGGTCATAACCATTGGCCAGTTCTTAGGCCTTATTTTTCTGCATCATTCATGACATGTGAGTGTCCCAATCCCTCTTCTCTCCTGCAGTTTCTATAGGTGGCTTCTGGACACAGCTCTTGATTCTCTTCCTACTTTGCTGGCTCTTCCTTCTCAGTCTTCTTTGCAGGTTTGTTCCCAATCTTTAAAGGTTGGAGAACTTGGGCTCAGTCTTCAGATGTATTTTATTCGCTACCATGAGCTATCTCCACTTCTCTCCTTTTTTACCTCCAAATCCAGTATCTCAGCTTATCATGCTAACTGCCTTCAAAATATATTCAGTATATGACCACTTCTCGCCAACTCTACCATATAATTTCTTACCCAGCCACATATTCTCTGACCTGGATTATTGAAATAACCTCCTCTACTTTGCCCTCCTATCCTTTAATCTCCACACAGTAGGCAGAGTGGTTCTAGTAAAACATGAATCAAATCCTGTCACTTCTCAGCTCAATATTTTCCAGTGACTTTCCATCCCAGAGTAAAAGCCCAATCCTTACAGGTATCTTGGATCTGTGTGTTCTGGCCATTGCTACCTTCCTGATCTTTTATTTCAGGGCTTTTCCTTTCCCTCTCTCTGCTCTAGCACACTGGCCCCCTTGTTTCTCTTTGAGCATGTCAAGAACATGTTCTCCCTTCTGAGTCTTTGTGTTTACTGTTCCACCAAATATTCTTACTACTTTCTCCCCAACTCCTTTGTTTGTTCAGGTAATACCAAACATTATGAGACTTTCCCTGGCCACGTTTATAAAATAACCCAGAGGTGTACCACTGTGTTATTTTATAACACACCAAGTGCCACCACTGGTCACTCTCTAAGCCCTTATGCTGGTTATTGGGCCCACAGCAGTTATGACTACCTGGTATATCATTTGTACATTTGTTTAGTGTGAACTTTCTCCATTCCACTGGAATGTAAGATCCCTGAAGGCAGACACTTTCCTTGTCATTACCATGCCCCTACTGCCAGAATAGGGCCTATTATGCAGTCAGGCTCTAAAGCAATAGCTGATTGAGGGAATAAATAAACATAAGTCTAGAGCTGTGGGAGACTGTGTTTTCCAGCAAGTAGAGAAAACCAGTGTAAAATGAAGAACAAAGCCAGCGTGCTGGGAGGAGCAGAGACCAGGTGAAGGGTGAATCCTGGTTGAGCTTGGTTTCCTGATTGTTCGAGAGGCTTAGGTGCATTTTGATCCCCTGCAGCTTGGTGGTTCAGTCCTTCCGTAGAGTCTGTGGACCTTTGTGTTTACGTGGACTTGAGTTGAGTTTCTGCATTTACCATGGTCCTAATCAAAGCACCGAAGTCATATATACAGAAGGAGCTATAAGCGGGGCCAGAACTCAGGTATGGGATTTTCAATCTAGCATCATACCAGGTGTTTCTGCAGTTTAAAGCCCTTATGTAATTACAGGAACCAAAGATATTTGTGCCCAAATCCACCTGAAACAGGGCCCCAGAGGATGTCAAAGATGATGAGATCCCGCTAAGCTTGCTAAATATCTATTTTCCTCCTGTCAGAAGGTGGTACAGTTAATTTCTTATATAAACATATATTTTCAGGATCTGGAAGGAAACCATACATCACTATTGAATGTCCCATTATTGATCATTTCATGGTGATATTAAGAATAGAATTATGAATTGCATAAATGACTAAAGAAATCCTCCTATGGTGTTATGTTGGAGGAATGTTAGAGGTGACTTCATCCATTTAGAGAGATAGTATGATTGACTCAAGATATCTTGGTTAGTGACAAAGCTAGATCTGGAACCTCCAAATCCCAAAGCTGTTTCACTTTCAGTTCAGGATCTTCTTACTACACAAGATGCACAATTTTGCCTTTCCCCCTTGTCGTTTCACTCCCACCCTGTTCTCTGGGGTTATATATATATATAGCTGTGTAAACTCTATTAACAATGTCTCCATCAATAAATTGTGGATCTTGCTATCTAAGCGTCTCCAGAGAGTGTGGTGACACATTTTAAATGAACTCAGGGTAACCAAAGACTATAAGATAGAAGGCAATCTCACACAAGCTCTGAATGAAATATGAATCAGTCCAAACTCAGCAATTTATGGACTCACCCGTGTGAAAAAAATAACTTCAGAATGTATCCCAAAAGCAGGTTTAAGGGTCATCATAGGTAACCTTTTTTATATTTCTATTTTAGAATGAGAAATTGATTGTTATCTCAGAGCTAAATTCTACTTTATACTCTCTGTCCAGCAAGCTGGGAAAAAGTATAAATTACCTAATGAAATGGAAATATACTAAATGCTTCTTTTTTTTCTTTTAAAGATTTTATTTATTTGACAGAGAGAAACACAGCCAGAGAGGGAACACAAGCAGGGGGAGTGAGAGAGGGAGAAGCAGGCCTTCCACTGAGCAGGCAACCCAATGCCGGGCTCAATCCCGGGTCTCTGGAATCATGACCTGAGCCAAAGGCAGTCGCTTAACCAACTGAGCCACCCAGGAGCCCCTAAATGCTTCCTAATACTTGATAGTTTTTAGGGATGTGAGTGGTATGAGAATAAGGAAGAGCTAGTACAAAGATTTGGGAGAATTAAACAAATATATATATCTTTATACATTCATGGTTCTAGGTTATATGAAATCAAGTTTCTTCAAATTTGAAAGATTCACTTCAGGAAGCCATCAAGGGAATCCATGATCTTCAACTCTGTGTCCTTCTTTTAAGTAACCCTACTCATATTGAAATAATGGGAGAGATAACCTAAATTGGCCCAGTCTGGAACACATCACCCCTACAAGCCAGAGAAGAGCAGGATATAATACCCTGCAATAGGGGAGTCGTAGTTCCCCAAAACAGAAGTAAAAAGAAATTTATGCTGAAAAATGATAAATAAGAGGTTTCCCTAAAGTTCCTTGGATCTGTCCCTTTGTCATTTCCCCCATATTGTCATAATATTTTGGGAAAAAAACAGGGTATAGGGCAAAGAGGCCTGGACTTGGGTTCTAAGTCTTGAATTTGACTTTCATCTCTGTATGACATTAGACAAGTCATTATATAACCTTTCGGGGCCTTTGTTTCCTCGTCTGTAAAATTAGAGAGCTTAAATGTGTTGTTGCAAAGATTTCTTCCTGCTTCATAGGTAAGAATTTATGGCCCAAACTTGGGCACTGTCCACAGTTCTGCCAAGTTAAAGTGAAATCTTTACAACTGTATTTCAAAGTTTTATTATGATAAATAACCCCAATTAGAGTTTATTCTGGTTAAACATCAAGATTCTGATGGCATGGACTCAAGTAGTCACCCAGATTGGGGTGGAAGGGAGCTGTGGAAGAAGTCTTGGACTAGGGATTAAGAGATGTAGTACAATGCTCAGCTATGCTTTTGTCTCTCTGGCATTCATTTACTCTTCTTCAATTAACAGCACCATGGTGTTCCTTCGGTCAGTCAGTCTTCTGCCGACAGTCCATACAATTCAGGTAGAGCCAACTTCACCCTCCATGCCCCCCCCCCATTAACCCACTTTGTCACAATGAGTTATTGTAGTTCTGTACAGGATCCCACGTGGGGTTGAATCAGGTGGGACCTCTAAGGAGCTTTAGTGGTTTAGTGGCCAGTACCACTCAGGGAAAGTTTAGCTCCTTTTGGAGCATGAATAGGACAGAAACAAACAGTGAAAAATGACACAAGAAGGAGACAAACAAAGAAGGACCAAGACATGGGATAGTCTTATCTCAGGTGCTGAATGGAGGGCTGTGTTCTGGAGTTTGACTGCATCCCACAGACTCCCATCCAAAGATGAGATGGAGTCACCTCAGTTCCTAAGGAGAGTGTCCTCCATGAGGTCATCCATTGTTGAGAAAATTTCTGTATCTCTTCCAGCAGATCAGTAGTACTTAGAGTCAAAGACCAGGATAGAAGTAGAGTAAGGTGGGACGCCTGGGTGGCTCAGTTGGTTGAGCGACTGTCTTCGGCTCAGGTCATGATCCTGGAGACCCAGGATCGAGTCCCACATCGGGCTCCCTGCTCGGCAGGAGGCCTGCTTCTCCCTCTCTCACTCCCCCTGCTTGTGTTCCCTCTCTGGCTGTGTTTCTCTCTGTCAAATAAATAAAATCTTAAAAAAAAAAGAAAAAATTTAAAAAAAAAGTAGAGTAAGGTTCAGGAAGGGAGATTGATGGTCACATTTGAGTAAGAATGAAGAGTCTAATTCAACAGTTGCTGGGATTCTGGCTGGAACAACAGACATGAAACAAGTATTTCTAGCACTATGAAGTAAATGCAATCAGATACGCAAGATATTGTAAGAACATAATGGGTGAACATGTTGAGTCGTGGTGTTATTGTGGGGAGACTGCCCAGAGATAATTTCCTGGTAGAAATAAGAGCTGAACCATCATAAAAGAAATATAT
>PITA01002496.1:133147-160176 GCA_004023965.1 Spilogale gracilis
CCTGGGTGGCTCAGTTGGTTAAGCGACTGCCTTCGGCTCAGGTCATGATCCCGGAGACCCGGGATCGAGTCCCACATCGGGCTCCCTGCTCGGCGGGAAGCCTGCTTCTCCCTCTCTCACTCCCCCTGCTTGTGTTCCCTCTCTCGCTGTGTTTCTCGCTGTCAAATAAATAAAATCTTTAAAAAAAAAAAAAAAAAGAAATATATGAGTTAGGAGACAGAGTTGCATTGCAGGCATAAGACACAATGGGCAAGGGGCAGGGGAGAAAGAATGGCAATCAGTGGGCACATTTGCGAGCGTCAGTGGGTGTGTTGTTGCGGTAAATAAGCTGTTTACTGGAGCTGGAACCTGAGTACAAGGCAAGGACAGGTAGGACAGTGATCTGGAGATGGAAGCAGGGGACAGATCACGAAGGTCTTTGCTACCATGAGAAAGAAACTGGACATCACCCTGTAGATCACAGATCACACACCGGTACACTACAGGCTAAGTTTTACCCTCAGGTGTGTTGTTTGGCCAATGCAACATCATTTAAAAATAGAAATATTTGCAATTTTTAAGATTTTCACTTTGTTGATGGTTTCTTTTGCTGTGCAGAAGCATTTGAGTTCAATGTAGTCCCACTTATTTATTTTTTATTTTGCTGCTTGTAGATGTAACAGTTGGGAGTCTTTACGTATCAAAAATCTACATTTCTGGTCTCTCTAGAAAAAAAAAAAGAGACGATCTAGCAATCCTGAGTCTATCCTCTGATATGGTGAAAATTACCTGGAGATAAATAATAGTTGTCCTTCCTGGGTGGGGCGTATGCATTTCTAGCTCATCACAGTCCCCAGTGTTCTCCACTGATTCCTCAGCTGGTACCTGGTGCCTCTCTCTTTTTATTTGTGTGGCCCTTGTATTGAAGAGAATATCTGCAAAAGGATTGGGTTACGGGCATCCAGAGTTTAAGCTGCCCCTGGCGTGGTGTACACTCATCAGTAGGTAGGTTATTTAGTCCTTCTGGTGCTCAGTTTCTTCATCTCTTAAGTCCAGACTAATTAATTTTCAAGGCCCCTTCCTGCTCCATCATGCTATGATTCCTTTATCATTAAAACAGTGATAAAAATGCTCTAGTACTTTACAGTTTTCAAAGATTTTATATGCTTTTTTTTATGACCCCTGTGAGATAAATACTGTGTTCCTAATTAAAGAGATGGGTAAAGTGAGGTCCAGAGAGGCCAAGAAACAAATCCTGTGTCCTTTCTCTCTTTGCTATACAGCAGTGCTGTGCTTGGATTTCTCTTTTTCTGACATTCCCCAAAGTTGGTGCATCATGAATGAAATAATGAAATGTGACCAGCTAGCATGTATGAGATAAAATATATGAGGTGTAATTCCAAGGCAATGGGACAGTTTCCATATGCTAAATAAAAAAAATAGTAGCCTTACCTATTTTTTTTTTGAAACTTTATCTTTCTTTTAAGATATTTTGGCATCCCAGGGAAGGAGGAGCTAAAACCGAGCTCATGAGAAGATTTTTACTCACTTCTTTTCAGACAATTTATTCAAGCATAAAATCTTCGAAGCAATTTTGTAATCAAGTCTGAAAATGGTTTACAGTCCTCAGAGGCAGTAAAGCTGGGACTAGTTAGAGTGGAAGCGTATATCTGTAAAGAACACTGCTGTCACTGGTTCCACATACGTCAGGGGCTTTGGCTCTTCTTATGTGGTCCTCTGAAGGGAGAGGATGCTGGACTGCTAGCAGTGTAATGACTTCCTGTCTTCATGACAACCTGCAAGGTAATGGGAATACCACACTTGCAGCAGCCAGATATTTTGCTTCGTACAGCTGAATGTGAAGTTGCTGGAAATGAGACTGCCAAACCATGGCATTACTAGGAATCTGGCTTAATGATTCACATGTGACAGACAGACCAGAGCCCAGAGCTCATCATTCCCGGGCATTCAAGAAAAGTGTTTGAACTGGAAGACAAATAAGATCACGATTCTAACCCAGACAGAAAGGCTAGGGGGAAACTCAGCATGTGATTCCATATTGCTTCTGATGGAAGAACATTGCTAAGGTGTCTTTATTATGACATATGTGGAGCATAGTAATTATAATGCTCTTGTGAATTAAGCAGTGTTTATTATTTTGTGGAAAAGACTTTGTAGGCTTGAGATGCACACTGGGAAAATGGCATCCTGAGCTGAATGAAAAAAACCAAGATTGCATCTCAAACAATCAGCTTCCATCACTTCTCCAGCTCACTGCTCCAGGAATCAACCACCAGGTCAAAGATTTCTCTCCTTTTGGACATAGTCCTTTCCCTTAGTCTTTCCCAGGGGTCCTCCTCCCTGGCGAATCACTAGTGCCTCACTTGGCTCTAGGAAGTCGAGCCTCCTTGATTGCATTGTGGAGAAGCTTAGACCAGGACTGCTTTGCAGCCAGATGCTAGACAGGGGCACACACAGTGGAATTATAACATCTATCTCAGGGGGAGTCACATGATTTTTGTCTTCTTTGAGTCTACCTCTTTGAACCCAGCCCTGCTAAGTTACTCCCTTTCCTTGGGAAAAACAGTGACCTTTCTGATGGCGTTCCCAGGGCAATCCTGGGATTTTAGAGTTTAGATCAAATCTGCTTTCTTTGCAGTCACTTGACATATAAGCATATTATTCTTTTTCCTGGACCTCACATTCACTTCCTGAATGGGCCTCCAGAAATATATTTCACAAGCGTTTTCTCTAAGAGTGTCCTCTGGATTCCTCTAATCCCATCTTATCCCCCTTTCAACCCTAGTTATTTTCTTCTCTTATTTATTTATTTGACAGTGCGAGACACAGGGAAAGAGGGAGAAGCAGGCCTCCTGCCAAGCAGGGAGCCTGATGTGGGGCTCAGGCCTTGGGACTCCAGGATCAAGACCTAAGCTGAAGGCAGATTCTTAACAACTGAGCTACCCAGGCGCCCCTGTTTTATTTTTAAAAAAAGCTCCATGGCCAATGTGGGGTTCAAATTCATGACCCTGAGATCAGGGTCACATGCTTGGGGCACCTGGGTGGCTCAGTCGGTTGAGCCTGTGACTTTAGATCTCAGGCTTGTGGGTTCAAGGGCCACATTAGGTGTAGAGATTACTTTATAAAGTAGAATCATCAAATTTTAGAGATTTTATATGTTTCATCTTAAAATACAAGTGGACTGAAAACACAAGAGAAATATCCCCGTGTATCAGAAATGGACAAACAATTTAATGGTGAGTAGGCCTGGAGTCACAGGTTTGCTGGACCTCGATGCAGCCAGAGCAGCAGGAGCTTGGCTCTCTGGTGTAGCAAGGACCTAAAAGTGTCTCATGAGAGTTGGAGGACGAGGTATGGGATTGTTACTTGAAGCCAGGTTTTGGAATGGGGCTTGATGTCTTATAAAAGAAGGTTGGGGGAAAAACTGCTACCCACAATGCTTGGACCCCATGCATCCTGGCACACACATGATTTGGGAGGAAAGAAGACACAGGCTCCATGGTTTGATCAGCAACTGAACCAAGCTGCCTGCTGACCTGTGTCTTGATCGTCCTCCCCAGGGCTTCTCTAGCCTGTCCTTATGAGGCAGTGCTCGGAACTGGGGCACCAGGGGCAGGGAGCTTCAAAACTCCTGGAATGAGGTGCAGACAGCAAAGAGGAATACAAAGAAAATGAAAACACAATCTTTCCCATTTAAAACAAACCTACAGGGGCACCTGGCTGGCTCAGTCGGTGGAGCCTATGAGTCTAGATCTCAGGGTTGTGGGTTCAAGTGCCATGGTAGGTGTCGAGATTACTTAAAAACAAAATATTAAACCTGGAAATTAATACAAACATATGAAGGAATCTAATAGTAAGAAAGACATGAATTCACTAGGGATGAAACTAATTTATTAATTTATGTAATGTATTAATTTATCTGACAAAGACTATGAACTATATATGTCTAAGGTATTCAAGGAGTACCTTAGGAAGGCATAAAATTCACTGAAAAAATAAATTACAGAACAAAAGTAACAATATCTGACATTAAAAAGGATGGGTTAGATAGAAATCCTGGAAAACAGAAACAATGAAAATCCTTGCAGTATAACATTTCATACTTGTAAGGAGAATTAATGAATTGGAAGGCAGTACCAAAGAATTCACTCGGAATGCACCATGGAGAGACAAGGATAAAAAAAATCAAAGTGTATGGAAGGGATGATAGACTGAACTTGAGAGCGACTGGCTGTGATCATTGTGTATATTTTGATGGCACATTATGACCCCATGCATATAATTCTTAAAAGCAGTCCAGACAATGCTATATATTTAATAAAAATCTACATATGCCATAGGACTACATAAAACTTGAAATGGTAAACACCAAATTTCTGATAAGCTGTTGCTTCCTAAATCAGACCAGGATCACGTTGGCACCATCTCACAGTCTCTTTGGCTCATTCCCCCCTCCTTAGGAAAATGAGCATCTGTCTTCATATTCTCAGTTTTCTCTTATTGATTATGGGGAAGGGGACTCTGGGAGATGAACAAATATAGTCTATTATCCAGCCTTTCATTGCTTTTAGTAATATAATCTTCATTATTAAAGAATCATACTAGAGGTGTCTGACTCTTGGTTATGGCTCAGGTCATAATCTCAGGGTCGTGAGATCGAGCCCAGAGTGGGCTCCACACTCAGCAGGGAGACTGCTTGAGATGCTTGCTCTTCCTCTACCCCTCCCAGCCCCGCCCTCGTGCATGTCCTCCCTTCCTCTCTCTCTCTCTCTCTCAAATAAATCCTAAAAAAAGAGAGACGTACTTGTATCTATAATCTTTTTCTTTAAATGTTATCTAAAGAAAATATGGTGAAATGTTAAGATGCATTAGGGTGAGGTGCTGGGTACCTGAGCTTCTGTTATTTTAGTTTCATTGTTATAGTGTATTACAGAATGAAAATATTTCATTTAAAAATAAATGTACAAAATGAACAAGAATAAGAAGCCCTGTAGTTAGTGTTGGTGTTTGGGGCACTGTTCTGGGGTCAGATTACTTGGGTCCCTCCCTCACGCCTCAAATACTAGCCGTGTGGCTGTTCCTCTCTGTCTGTGCCGTGCCCCAGCTTCCTCACCTATAAACTGGGTGTCATCATGGAACCTGGTTCATAGAGATACTTGAGGATGAAATGAAAAAGATTACACACTTACACACAGAACTAGAAGACTTGAGAAATACACGTATGTAGGAAGAATAAAATAACTTCATCCAAATCATAGTAATATCTGCATGGATATACCTGCAGTCTTTTTCCCTGCGGATATGCATATAAACATTATCTTCATAAATTCAAGTCCCTCATATGGTTTTGGGTCTCCAGCAAGCAAAATCAGTATGCGCAGAACTGAAATTCTTTTTTGCTGCTTCTGCAAAACCATGAAGGGGTTGAGATACATTTCTGTAGTAAGTTTTCACAGCTCTCTTTCTCCTGTCCCCTTTCCTTAGACCCCATGCTGTCCCACACCCCCTAGAAAATCTTCCTCTTCCCCAGCTCAAGGCACATTTTTCTCCTTATTTTAGCACATTATCATGTAGATTCGGTTGTCCTTTTAGATGGTCCTCCTTCTCCTTAGTTCATCTCTCTTCATTATTCTGATTATAGATCACAAAACTCAAAGAATCTGTCTGAGAAAAAAAAGGACTCTTTGCTTAAGGTAAGATGTCGTTGATGTTGATGGGGACCTTAAAGGCAACTTGAGTGGCAGCAGCGGTGCGGGCAACCTGGGCAGCAAAGACAGAATTTGCCCTGGAGGTGTGGGGAGGAAGAAGGTGAATATTATGCTGGTACAGTTTTTTTATCACATTTCCTATTAACGTGACATCATACTGTTTATATTAACTTGAAACCAACTTCTAACCTTAATATATTACATATATTTCTCTTTTTTAAAATATTTTTCCAGATACCATTTTCCTTGCATAGTTTCCTGTAACATAGATTAAACATTTCTTTATGGTTATTTCCAAGTTTTTGTTACTATAAACAAAACTTTGCTGAGCCTTGTCATAGCTGTATGTTTATACCTTAATTCCTTAGAGGGACCATTACTGAGTTCAAGAATATATCAGGATGGGGGCCCTGGCTGGCTCGGTCTATGAAGTGTCTGCTTTTGGCACAGGTCATGATCCCATGGTCCTGAGATGGAGCCCCACATGGAGTTCCACATGGAGCCCCGCGTGGGGGGAAGCCTGCTTCTTCCTCTCCCATTCCCCCTACTTGTGTTCCTTCTCTTGCTCACTCTCTCTCTCTCTCTGTCAAATAAAGAAATAAAAGCTAAAAAAAGAAGAAAGAATATATTAGGATACCTAAGGCTTTGTCTGTAGTAAAAAAAACAAAACAAAATGAAACAAAATTTAGCACAAGTCTCACATGGGCTTTTTTTTTCTTCAAGTATTCGCATTTGCACTGAATATCCTTGAGATAGCTACAAAGCACAGAAAGTCTGCAGGGGGGGGGGATTTTTGTTGCAGATTTTTGTGTTAGCCTTCTTTGCTGAGATTTAAAAACAAAAGAACCTTTTCAGTGACATGGCAAATCTGTCTTTAAGTTCTAGGTAGATGCAGGATAATATACAACTAATATCAAAGGACTTTTTTAGGGGTTTCTTGGTGGCTCAGTCGTTAAGTAAGTATCTGCCTTTGGCTCAGGTCATGATCCCAGGGTCCTGGGATCAACCTGCATCACACTTCCTGCTCAGCGGGGAGTCTGCTTCTCCCTCTCCCTCTGCCCATCCTAACCCCACTTGTGCATGCAGTTTTTCTCTCTCAAATACAATCTTTAAAAAAAAAAAAAAAAAGGACTTCGAGGGGATGCTTTTTGAGACTGTTGTGACAAGGGTCAGGAGACCCAGAGAAGGCAAAGGGACATTGACTTTACTATGTTAGAAAACGTAGTCTGTGTTTCAAATAACACATTTACAAACAGATTTTTGGAATTCAAGACTTATGTGTGTACGTCCTGACAACTTTCATTGGCTCCCTATTGCCACTGAACATTTGATCTTTAAACCTGGTATTCAAAGCCTATTTACCTCTCCAGATTTATGTCTTATTATTCCTTCTCATGCCCCTGCATTCTAGCCATATGCACTTACTAAGCCTCCATTGCTTTCAAACTGTTTTTCCTTTGCTCATGTTGCTTCCCCATTTCTGTTTGTTAAAATCCTGTCCTACCTTTGAAAATCAACTGTAACCTCTGCTGTGTCCCCTCAATTAAATATGGCCACTTACCCCTGTAAATATCAAAGGTACTTTATTCTGGATTTTAAAAATGATGACATTTATCAAGCAACTCCTAGGTAGTGACCTTTACATGACACATTTTGCAAACACTGTGTAATGTAATCCTTGTGACAGTTATATGGGGATAGACATTAATTTTACATATTCCTCTTCCCTGGAGTTTTCTTTTTCTCTGCCCACTGTCTGAATGCAGGGAGAGAGAGAGAGAGAGAGAGAGAGAGAGAGAGAGAGAGAGAGAGAGAGAGAGAAGGTTCTAGAGGAACCCCAGCAAACTACAGCCCACTACCTGCTTTGTACATGGAGTTCTATGGCAACATGGCTGTGCCCATTCATTCACGTACTGACCATGGATGCTTTTGTGCTTTAATGGTAGAGTTGAATAGTTGAGACAGAGACCATATGGACAACCAAGCCTAAAATATTTGCTCTGTGACCCTTTGCAGAATAATATTGCCATCCCCTGGGCTAAGAGGATGGTGGGACACATGACGGAAGGATCCTGAGTCCCTGATTGACTATGTAGAGCAAGACTGCTCAGCCCTGTATCCCGTCAACCTGAACTGACCTGTAAGGGAAGTCAGGAACAAATTTTTATTCTGTTAATGCATTAAAACTTCTGGGATATTTGTCCCAGCAGTTGACCTAGCCTCGCTAATGCAAGAGTGATGTAAACATGCTGACTATCCCGGGAAACGGTCAAATGGTTTCTCTTCCCATGATCCTGGAGTGTGGGAAGGTGGTTGCTGAGCTTTCTTACTAGCTTCTGATGCCTTTTAAAAATTACTCATGAGTATAAGAGACACTCTAGGACCTCAAGTCAGCAACATGCTCCAGAAAATAACGTTGATGATGGTGGCTGAGTAGCTAGTGATTTAATTGAGTAAATAAACAGCATAGGAAGAAAAGATTCCAGTGATTGCTGAGCCTGGTAGTCAGTTGGCGGTCAGGCAAGGATGGTTAAACTGGGAAAAATCTGGGAAGCTGTTCTATGTGCCCGGCCTCTCCAGAGTAGAAGAACAGAAGCTAAAGCAGATACTGATTTGATCACACCTTCTTTCTTGGAACAGCAGTGTGTGATGTCCTTTTCTTCCGTCAGTGAAAAACGCTAGGGAAAAAGGAACTCAGAATGAGATCAAGATCAATTTTCCCAGGATCTCTGGGATGCTGAAGGTGACTGCAGTGTCTCAATGGGAATTTGAATGAAGCTGAGGGGCCTTCACAGTGTATCTTTGGACAGTATTTTGTTTAGACAGTGATCAATCTAGTCAGTGATCTATACATTCTCCCCCAGGTTCCTTGGGTTCCATTTGGGTTCCTTGCCCCACTGGCTTCCTTGGGGATAATGGAGATGTTTATCCTCCCACAGGTTTCATTTCTTTGCTTTAACAGAACACAGTGATCTTGGAACAATAAAGCCAGTTACAGATTAACTGATCCTGGCATCTCAGTTTCATGGAACCATCAAAGTCCAAGCTGGATAGCTATTGCTAAGATTATTTATGAGGGCCCTACCCAAATGTATTCCACCCAAATTGCAAGCTGAGTCTGCTGACAACACTGCATCTTTCTTCCTGCTCCCCCATCCAGCTAGACTGAGGATTGCAAACTGGCATCAGCAGCCCACGTTCCTCCTACAGACATGGTCTGTCTGATCTGCATAGTGTCTTAAAATCAAAGTGATTTCATACAAATGTCCAGGCTTAAATTTCTCTTAAAAATTAGGGCAGCTTAAAAATACCAAAGCCTCATTTCCGTCCAGCAATAGTTCAGAGCTGGAATGAAATGGGCACACACCTTCCAGCTGGATGCAGTTCCTAGCGCTCTCTTATATTAGCTCCGGTATCTTTATGTTACCTGCCTGACTCCTGTAGGGGTTAGAGCCCCCGGCTCTCACTCCAGTGCTCCTTGCTGTCTCCCCTGCAGGTCTCAATTAAAAAAAAAAAAAAAAATGAAAAGAAGACTGGATGGGGATAACCTAGATAGGCATCTTAGATCTACCATTATGTGACCTGGGGCAAGTCATTTGATAGCTCTATGTTCCTTGTTTATAAAAAGTTTTCAGAACAGTCCATCTTTTGTTTTAGACACTTTCTAAAACAAAAGATGGACTGTTCTGAAGACTAGTCAAGGTAATACATGAAGAATAGGCCTCTGCTTTAGGTCTTCACCTTCTCTTGAAGGACACTTACATCTGTTTCTGCCTTGGTCACCTTGCATTCAGTCTTTTTGTTCTCCATCCATAGTTTTAAAATGTTTTACTTTTACCCCCCCCCCCCAAGATGCTAGCACCTACCCTATGCCTGGCATTGAGTTGGAGAGTCAGTGGTCAGTAAGAGCAAACCCAGTCCCTATTCTCATGAGACTTGCAGTTCTCATGGGGGAGGCAGATATATATCAGATAATCACACAGGTAAATATAGAATTGTCACTGGGAGAAGTACTCTGAAGGAGATAACCTTCACATGAAGAGACCTGTGATGGGACCTTTGATGAAGGAAGAAAGGTCAGATAAGGCTCTCAAGGTCAGAAGGATAAGAAGTTGTATGATTGAAGAATTTTTGAAGAATATTGTAGGTGGTGAAAACAGCATGTGTAAAAGTTCTATGGGGACAGGAATCGTGGAGAGGATGCAGCACTAGAAGAAATCCAGTGGGGGAGGTCCAGAGGGAATAGGAACAGTGGGGATATGTGGCTGGAGAGGAAGGTAAGATCAAAGAGCATTGTAGGCCATGCTTAGGAGCTTTATCTTTATCTTAAAAGCAGTAGTAAAGCCGTGGAATGTTTCAGCAGGGGGCTTTATGGAAAAGTGACTATAGTGTAGGAATCAGAAGGGAAGAAATAAGAGGTTGAATCCTATGAAAGCTTCATGTCCAGATTCTTTTTATCCTAGAAGATGACCATTTCCTATGGTTCCACCTGATAGAGTGGATGCAGGGTAAACCAGTTAGGGGGTTGGGGAGAGAGGCAATGGTTTGGACTAGGATGGGATATTGGAAATGGATAGAAGGGCATAGGTCTAATAGACAATTTACAAGGTAAAATCCATAAGTGTTAATATGGATTGGTGTAGGGTATCAAGGACAATGCCCGGACTCGTGTGCCTTCTTGGGAAGTGGTGTCATGTTTGAGTAGGGTGGATTGGCACGTGGCCAGATTTGGTGAGCAGGCATGATTCGACATGGGGTTCAAAGTGCCTTTGCAAGAACCAAAGGGAGATTGCCTTTGCAAGTATCTCTACAGATATATCTTGCCTTGGCCTTAGCTGAATTCCAGGCGGCCCTGAGCGACCTTAGACTATATTAAAGTACCAGCTAGAAGTTCCACATCATGGAAATTTTAAAAGTTCGGGTTTTAAGCCTATGTGTGGTGTAGACTCAGAGTTTTAATTTTCATGGGTAACTTTCATAGTCCTCTCAGAACCCCAGGCAGATGGTGTGTTTATAAAGCGAGTTCAGTTTTGTTTTCTCATTTAGGCTTAAACCCACCTTTTTTTTTTTTTTTTTTTTTCGGTAGGCATTAGAAATCTATGTCCTTTTCCCAAAAGGGCCTGTAATTTCATCTGAGGCTTCTGTGGCCTCCTGCTGGTATCAGTTCATATTTATTCCTCTGACTTGATTTCATGCCATTCTTGGCACTGGAGGATTCATTTTTTTTTCTCATGAAACTTGGCTATGTGGAAAATAAATTTGTTACATTGAGTCTAGTATTTCTACATGGCAAGGGGTCTATTTGGGTCAGCTCGGTGGGCTGGGTGGTCAGAAGTGATGTAGTAGATTTTCTATACATATCATTAGAATGGTTTTATAGGGACATATGTCATACTGTTCTGTCACTTGACATAAGAACACACCTCTAGTCACAAGACAGCTTAATCCTGGAGAACCAGCAGGCCGGTTGCCATCTGACCTTGCTATTAGGCTTCAAGCTCCCAGAATATGAAAATGTGTATGTGACCAAGTCCTGGACTGGAGTTCCAGCGCTGGGACAGCTGGTTCTCAGGGGCTCAAAAAGCACATCTTTGATCTCCGGCCCTCACCACAGGGCCTGGCATCTAAAGTTGCTAAATAATTATTTGTATAATTAAACAGGAGTCGAGAAAAAAAAGTCATACCTGAAGAAGATGGGACCTGTTGGCATATCCTTCATGATGGAATAAAAATTCTGGGGTTAAGATGGAGAGTTGCAGTCAGGATGTTTTTTCAAGACCCAGAATGATGTGTAGACTCAAATTAGCATCCATCTTACCGTTCCCTACCTCTCATATATTCGTGAAATATAGATGACAGCAATGCTGTTTAACATCTTTAGATAACATCTTTATGGATGGCTCACTTTCATTCAATTATCGTCTATTGATTATTTACTATGTCCAAAGTTTTTCTTGCTAGGGTTCTATGAGGTATAAAGTAATGACTAAGACCCAGGCTCTCCCTTCAACTACTTAACTGTTTAATGATAGGGGATGGGGACCAAAGTATCCAATCAACTAAAATAAAAGTCCTCCTTATCAGATGCTTTCAATGTGCCAGGCACTGTGCTACGAGTTTTACATGGGTTACTTCATTTAAACCTATGAAATGGGAACTACTACTATGTCCACTTTGTTAATGAGGGAACTGACGCACAGAAAGATTAAGAAATGTAGGCACGTCACACAACAAGAAAGAGCCAGAGCCAGAACTAAAGCCCAATCGTTGTGATCCCAGACCTCAAGAATTCAAATAGCCTGTCATACAGAGGCCCCGATAACCCACTACAGAAGCTGATATGCCCCATAAGAGATATTCAAGCTCTGGCTGATGAAGGGTTCAAGAAAAGCTTTATGGAGGAGTCATGGTATTCTGACAGATAATGAAGGACAAAGAGGTATCTAGGTGTAGGAAATTGAGCAAAGGCAGAGTTGGGAAGAAGGAAGCTTGACATGTTTGGGAAACTGCATATAGTCTGGTGTGGCCTGGTGTGGGTTATTTGTATAAGTCAAGAAAGGAGAGTTAGTTGGGACTTAATTTCGGATAAAGGACCTTGGGACAGGAAGTGGGGAGGGAGTGTGCTGCATTTTTCTCACTGTTGGTCAAAAGTAACCGTAAAACCTGTAAGCAATTGAAGCCTCTAGACTCTATTTAGATGACTCTGCTTTGGTCGGTAGTGAGGACACTACCTCAAAGAGGAAACTAGACGACTTCAGAGATTTCTAAATCTGCTCTGGAGTTCGAAGGCAAGACTTCTTAACCTGGGGCTTCCAGACTCAGGGATGGGCATCAGGGATCCTAGAGCCTTAAGGAATTATGGGCAAAGTTGCATTTGTGTGAATATGTGTACTTCTCATCTAGGAGGAGGTGGTTCACAAGATTCATCTCTTGCTCTCAGCGTTCATGGTCAAAGAAATATTGCAAACCACAGCTCCATGGAGAAAAAGCCAGCGACAGTCTCAACGGGACCTTCCTTGGAGCCAGCAGGACCGGGAAGCAACGCCCCACTGTGTGTCCTGAAGCTTTGGGATTGACGACCGAGAGTCTGAGTTCTGCAGTGACAAGCAGAGCTTTCCACAGAAATCTCATCTCCGTGCGTCAGCAGAGGCCTGCGGTGATGGGGCTCTGCCCCAGGGCTGCGGGTGACCCAGGTTAGCATACCCAGCCGGGGAGGGATTAGGGAAGGCAAATCTCACTGTGAAAGTGTCAGGAGGAAGTGGCTCACTTTTGAGCTCCTGTCCCTCGAGGCTTACAAGGGCAACAGGAAGCTACAATTTCCAGGGAGATGACAGCTGTCTGGGAGGATTTCTATGACTGTACTTTTAACCAACCTACCAGAGTCACTCAGCATAAAACAGGCTTGACAGCAAGGCAAGACGCGGGCAAGGCCTGTGAGAAAACCCTTCATTTCCTCCTGTTTATCAAGACTCAGCCCGCAGGCCGCACCATCGCGGATGCCAGCTGAGACGACTAGGGTGGGAAGGCACAAATGCCGTTGACGAAGGTGAGGTTTCTAGGCAGATCCTTTGATCCACAGAAATAGGTGTGTTGGAGGCTGATGTGGGGATTAGTGGCGTGTTTTGCATCGTGATGCTCTTTGATAAAGAGACACGGAGTCCTGTGCAATTAGTCAGGATTGGGACTGTTGGCACGTGACTGAAAATTGGAGACAACCATGGCTTATGGTTGATAGAAAATTCTCTCTCTCATGTAGAGCCTATCTGGAGGTCCGGCTGGGCAACTCCGTGCTCAGCCTGGATCCAGGCTCGCGGTCACCTATTCCTCCACCAAACCCAGGGGGCTGCTTCGTGACCCAGGATGGCTCCCCAGCCTCCAGCCTGGAGGAAGAGGAAGAGAAGAAAGGAGGCTGCTTCCTTTAAGGACTCTCGAAGGTCACAGTTTTGTTTGTGGGTCATTGTCTGGAACCTACTGACCGCAGCCAGCACTGACATGGTTGGAATCTGGTCTTCAACTTGGGCATTTAAGTGTCCAGGGAAACACGGGGGGTCCTATTCCCTCTACACGTACGACTAGATGTCTCTCAACACTGTGTCCTCAGAAAAGGTGGAATGTTTAGACGTCATTTGGCTAACTGCAGAGACCTTAGCTAACCTGGATCTGCCTTTATTCATTTAACTGATTTAGTTGTTCCTCACCTGCCCTGGAGACCACCTTCATAGAGAGAGTATCCTTAATCTTTGTTAGTAGGAGCGTGAGAAGCAAGATGTGTTCATTTACTCCTTCCCTTACTCATGCATTCACTCCCTCATTCAGGTGTCAGCACTGTCCCGTCAGAGACGGTCAGCTCTTCACCGCTTTTATGCTTCCTATTCAAAGTGTAGAGTTATTTCTGCAAAGTGCTTGACCTGCCAGACGTGAGGTGTCTTGGTCTCCAGCCTTGAGGTGGGCCTGTCTGACCTGCTTCTGCTAATGGGATGTGAAGACAGGAGACACGTCCCTTCTGGGAGGAGATGCTTGAAAAACAGACATGCTTTCTCCAACCCCTATTTTCCTGTCGGCCTCTGGAGGCCAGAGACCCCGAGGCCTAGTAGATGGCAGAGACCCACGTGCAGGGAGCGTGGGCTCCAGAATCACCCCAGGGAAAGCTGCCCACCAAATAGCCACACTGGCCGGCGACATTCACAAGGAATCACTAGCAGCGTGAGCTTGGGACGAGGGTGTTCTGCAGGCCACCTGCTTTCAAACAACGATGGTCAGCTCAACTCCCACATCACATAGGACTGGATTCAAATGCCGTGCACAGTACTGACGAGCTCTGAGAGTGAGAGTTCAGGTAATTTCTCTTAATCTCTGACTAATAATCTCTCTTTCCTCATTTATAAACTGGCCTAACAAATTTATATGCTGTGTTTACTATTTGTGTGTGTGTGCGTGCGTGCGTGCGTGCATGTGTATGCATGTGTGTGCACGTGCATGTGTGTGTGTTCATGCATGTGTGTGTGCGTGTGTGTGCGTGCATGCGTGTGTGTGTGCGTGCATGCATGTGTGTGTGTGTGTGTGTGTGTGTTGGCACCTAATAAATGCTTCAAGCATGTTAATTCCTGTTTTTTTTTAAGTCTTATTCTTATAATTACATACCGTTGGGCTCCTCTTTTTCTGTGTAATAAGGCAGCTTTTGCTAATTTAGAGACCAGTCGTCAAGTTCCGGCTTGTTTACTTAGTTCTTGTGCCCCTCGGGTTTTGGGGCTGTCTGCTGATGGTCATCAGTGATTCTGTACAGCACATGTCTCCTTCCCCACCCCCCATTTTTTAAATAAAGATTTTATGTATTTATTTGTCAGAGAGAAAGAGAGAGTGAACACAAGCAAGGGGAGCAGCAGGCAGAGGGAGAAGCAGGCTCCCCACTGAGCAGGGAGCCCGATGTGGGGCTCGATCCCAGGACCCTGGGATCATGACCTGTGCCGAAGGCAGATGCTCAACCGACTGAGCTCCCTGGGGCTCCTTCTTCCCCACCATTTGGTGGTAGGTAGAATAATGGACGCTGAAGATGTCCCTGTCCTAGTCCATGGAGACTGCCAAGATGCAACATTACACAGCAGAAGGAATTTTGCTGATGTGATTAGGTTAAGGACCGCTACATGGGGAGATTATCATGGATTGCCCAAGTGGGCCCAGGGGAATCATGAGGGCCTTTAAAGATGGCAGGGGCAGGGAGGGAGACAGGGAATCTCAGAAGGAGCTCTGATGACAGGACTGGAGTGGTGTGATTGCTGGCGTGGAAGACAAGACCGTAAACCAAGGGGTGCGAGCCACTCTAGAGCTGGAAAAGGCAAGGAACGAGCCTTTAGGGGAGCACAGTCCTGCCAGCGCCTTGATTCCAACCCAGCACGACCCACATCAGACTTCTCTCCGACAGAACAGTAAGTAATAAATTTATATTGTTTGTCATTAAGTTTGTGGTAATTTGAAGCCAAGTCGTACCTCTCCCCAGCATGCTGTGCTGCAGCGTGCATGCGAAGCTCTTTACAGACCTGGGAGGGAAGATCTCAGAAAGCAACCACAGTGCCAGGACAAGAAAGGCGGAGTTGATAGCTGCGTGAGCTCTCCATGCTCTGCACAAGGAAAGCCACTTTGAGAACTGGGGCTCAACCAGGGTCATGACCCCACCCCCTCCATGATGCTCCTCAACTCCTGGCCAGACTTTCCGTCTTTGTTTTGTGTCTGGAATACTTCAAGGTCCACCCCGCCCTGGCCCCATCACTGCCAGCTACGAGCCTGCCCAATCCTGCAGTCAGTGACCTTTAAGAAAGGGCATGTCTCCTATGTCCCTGTTGGCAGAGGTCCGGCTTTGAACTTGGGCAACGCTGGATTCCACACTTGTGATGTGAGCCCTGGAATGTTCTGGCGCCTTCTGCCCCTTCTAGACAGCAACCTGAAAGGGGCACACTGGCTTTTTTTTATTTTGTTTGAAATTCACACAACATAAAATGAACCATTTTAAAGTATATCATTTAATGGCATTTAATACATTTGTAATGCCGTGCAGGCATCACCACTACCTAGTTCTAAAACATTTTCTTCACCCCAAAGGAGACCCTGTTCCCATCAAGTAGTCACTCCCCATTTGCCCTTTCTCGTAGGTCTTTACAACCACTGTTTGCTTTCTGTCTCTATGGATTTACTTATTCTGGACATTTCATATAAGTTAATATAATATATGACCTTTTGTGTTTGGCTTTTTTGTTTTAGTGTAATGTTTTCAGAGTTCATCCAAATTGTAGCACGTGTTAATACCTTACTTCTTTTTCATGGCTGAATAATATTCCATCATACGGCTAACCACATTTTGTTTATCAGTTCATCTGTCAATGGATGCTTGGGTCGCTTGCCCTTTTAGCTATTTTGAATAATACTTCTATGAACATTTGTGTGTGAGGTTCTGTGTGTGTGTGTGTGTGTGTGTGTGTGTGTGTGTGTGTTTTAAGATTTTATTCATTCATTTGACAGAGAGAACACCGGCAGGGGAGCAGCAGGTAGAGGCAGAGGGAGAAGCAGACTCCCCACTGAGCAAGGAGCCCGACACAGGGCTTAATCCCAGGACCCTGGGATCATGATCTGAGCTGAAGGCAGATGCTCAACCTACTGAGCCACCCAGGCACCATGTGTGTGAGTTTTGTTTGACGATCTCTTTTCAGTTCTGCACGGACCTGTGTTTTCATATTTCCTGATATATTCTTAGCAGTGGATTTCCTGGGTCATCCTGGTTTTTGATATCTTCTTATTTTGTTATCAAAGATAAATGCCTCCAATGCCATTAAGTTATTCATTTTTAGACTCTTCTCCAGGTGGAAAGTGTGTGTGGGAGGTGCTAATTCCACCATCACATTGATACTGTCAAGTGTGTTATCTTTTGCCATCTTTGTGCATGAAATCAGTGGCGGCTTGGAATTTCTGCTGCATCCGAACCCAAGACACCTCCCGTTACCTTCTGACATAGTAAATGGGGTTAACCTGTGCATTCATTGCCTCACTCCCTCCATGACCATGTGACTTCCGCAAGAGCAGAGATTTGCTGTATTTTGTTTACTTCTGCATCCCTAGTGCCGACAGCAGGGCTGGGTCAGTATTTAACGAATGAACATTAGAAGGAATGGCCATCAGTGTTCTCTGGTTTCATGTCCTTTATCTCTTTGAGGTCCTAACCCCAGCAGCTGGGTTCACATCCCTGAACTATTTAGTTAAATGGCATCTTCATGTCCATTTTTTCTTTCAAGACTCAAACATACCCTAGAGCATGGAGTAGGTATTTTTTCCTTACTTAGATAAAGAAAATGATGATCAGAGATTATCAATTAGGAAGTTGTGACAAAGGAAGGTAAGGGTGCTATATTATTTTTCTAGGACTGTAACAAGTCACCAGAAACTAGGTGGGTTAAAACAACAGAAACTTATACTCTTTTTTTTAGTTTTTATTTATTTATTTGAGAGAGAGAGAGAGAGAGAACACAAATAGGGGGAGGAGCAGAGGGAAAGGGAGATGCAGACTTCCTGCTAAGCGTGGAGCCCAACACAGGACCCAAGTCCAGGACCCTGAGATCATGACCTGAGCTGAAGGCAGACACCCAACTGATTGAACCACCCAGGTGTCCCAGAAACTTATACTCGAATCATCCTGGAGGCCAGAAGTCTGAATTGAGGTGTCAACAGAACCAAGGCTCTAGGGCCCCTTCCAGCTCCCGTAGGCTCTAGTCTTCCTTGGTTATTACAGCATACAGCATGGCTCTGATCACTGCCTATTTTCATGTGGCCTTCTCCCCTGTGTCTCTGCATGTCCTTTTCTGGCTCTTATGAGGAGAGTCTTCAGTGGATTTAGAGCCCATATTAATCCGGATGATTTCATCTCAAGATCCTAAACTTAATTCATCTGCAAAGACCCTTTTTCCAAATAAGGTCACAGTCTGCAGTTTGAGGGGGACACATCCTTTGGAGGCCACCACTTGGCCACTACACATGGAAATCCCCATGAGAATGTCTCCTGACTGAGCTCTTTCTCCCTGGGTCCGTGATCTGTACTCTAGCCTTCCCAGTGTGTCCACGTAACCCCGGTAGGTGTTATGGAAAAGAGAGTTACAGATAAATGAGTTTGAGAAACTCTGAGTTGAACAAAGTGAGGCTAGAATTTTCTACTGCAGGACTTCTCAGACTCTTCAGTAGGCTAGTATACATTGTAAATCTTCATGAGGGGAAAAAATCTGGAGCACTGCCCAAATTCCTTTGACCTGGAAATCCTTTAAAAAAGAATGAGTGAACAACAGTGGAGCTCTCACAAGGTGAGGCTTTCCAGAATATAGGCAGGAAGGGTTGCTCCTCTCTTTCTCTTCTCTTCCTCAGGGTCGAGAGGGATTCCATTCTTAAGCGGTGTTCCATCAGAACCAGTCCAAACCACCCCAAAGAGGCTAAAGTCAAGTGGCATGGAAAAGTTACAAAAATATAATGCCTGACACATTCTTTTCATCAGTAAATCTCTAATTAAAAAAAGAAAAATCCATCAGCTGCCTACAGATCCCATATGACTTGTCACCTCCCCTTGTAGACGCTGCTGGACTTTTGAAGATATTTGCTAGGATCATGTGCTTCTTAGGAATCGACTGCCTAGAGCATGCGGACCTATTCTAGTTAGAGAGGTAGGGATTCACAGAGTTTTAGAGCTGCAAGGGGTGTTAGAAATATCTTTTCTAACCCAGGAATTTTACAGATAAGGAAACAGAGGCCCAGAGAGATAAAATAGTACATGGTGTCACCTGTTCAAGATCACAAAAGCAACCAGTGGTAGAGTTGGTTCCCATGCCTTTGCCAACAGATTTCAAGTTCGAGGCTTTGCGACCCCAGGCTTTGTTTTAAATACCACTTTCGAAGGAAAAACTTTTCTATGGATGACTCACTAGAAATCCAAGGATATTGCGGATTTTCATATTACTGAACATTCTACCAAAAGCCTTTTTGACTCAACTATTGATTTCGGAAATTATTTCCAGTATTTGGTAATCCACTTATCTGTTTTTACAATAGACAGAATTTCATTTTTCTTTAATTATATACAATTTTTCAGTGGTGAGTTCTGTTGTCTGACCATTAGCCCCTGTCTCACATCTGACCATGGACTACGTGTACATGGATACAGACTGAGCAGGAAAGAGATTAGTAACTTTTTATAGGAGATATTAAACCTTCACTGATTTCCTTCTGACATTTTTAATATGTATGGTGGGATGCAATGACCAAGAGTAAGGCAACTGGAAGTTCAGAAGCATCAACAAAGGTAGTCTGATACAAGCAGTTGGTCGCTTTTGCATAAAAATGGTTCCATGCGCTGTTTGTGGCATTAATGCAGTAACTCAGCCAATGTGCATTACAGACCATGGTGCTGAATGTTCAGTGGTTTGCGATATGCCGTAGGAATGATTGGTTTTGTAAAACTAAATCCTCCTATGAGCTTGTTTAATAGCCACAGAGTAGGATTTTTGTAGATTTTTAAGAAGCTATTAACGGTGTCTTAGAGGCTACTGCCAGATCGGAGCTTTGGTGTCATTTTTTTCTCTGGAAAGAGTGATTCTCCTGAAGGTCAAGGGCATGAGGGTGGATGAGTAGCTTTCCCTGGGTCCAGCTGGGAAAAGGAGGGTTGCCTAGGACTCATATGCTCATGAAGGCGCCTTGGGAGGTAAGAACGAGATGTGGCTGTGAGGCCAGTCACTCATTCCTTCATCCTTCTGGCGGAGAGGTCCTTTCACTGCTGTTGGCCTCCAAAATCAGGGGTCTCTGGTCTGTGGTATCTGGTGTTAAATATTTATGGATCCTCCCCAAGAATGAGGAGGGACCTCTGAAGTGCAACTTACTGTCTGAAAGGCGGATGGTGATGAGACAGTCTTAGGAAGGGCTCAGGGTTGCCCAGAGGGATTACTCATTTCAGGATACAGCCCATGTGGAGGGCCTGGACACGGAAGATACGAGGGCCCCACATCCCCGCAGCTGCCTCTGGCCGCTTTCAATCATCTGACCCTTAGACAGCCTCCTATTTCCTGTCCTGACTCCCGTGATTTGTTTCACAAGTCTCAAAAGTCGGGCATGGTGGGGAAACAATTCCACTAAGTAAGAGGGCTGAGTCTTTGGATTCAAGGGAATGGATGGTTTGCCTGGGTCTGTCTTGGGACCTTTGTCCTATCTGTCAGACTCTTCCTCCAGATCTCAGTATGAGTGTCACTCCTCAGAGAGAGCCTCCCCATCCCCCTAGATGTCTCACAGTACCTCTTGGCATTCATCCTTTAGCTCATTTTCCTGGGTTATCTTCCTCAGGCTCTGATCTCTAACTGAAGTCATCTGGATTATGTATTTCCTTATGTGTGGTTGACTCTGACTTGTCCCACTGGATGGGGAGGCACAGCCGCGGTACCCCCAGTGCCTGCCAAGGCCTGGCACAGGAGAGATGGGAGCAGTGTCTCAGACGGTCCCATTAGACCAGATACTAGGGGATCATGTCTTCTTCTTTCCAGAATCTCACATATCTGGACTTTTTCATTAGAGCTCTTAATGCGTTGTAATGACATATGCGTGGGATTATTTCCTTCAGACCTATCTCTCTTAGTAAGGCAAGGATGTGTGACTGTTTTCTGCCTTTGTGCCTAGGCTTGCTTTCATGGCTGATGAAGCCTTTGGACCCCTTCTTAGAATAATGTGTTTGAATGCATAAAGTAAACTACATAGGATTATAAAGGAAACTGACTATATTGAAGTAGAATCATCAAAGTGTTAAAATGTAAATCTGTGATATAGTTACATGTGTGTCCTCATTAATACATTTAATAACAAAACTTACCAGAATTTTCTAAGTAGTGACAAGCATAACTGGTTTTTTGAGATGCCTGCAAAAAGTATAATGTGAGATAAAAATGTCTGTCATTCATGTTGATGACAGAGGCATGGACACTTTTAATACTGCTGTGGTTAGTTGCCTACATTCGTGATGGGATCAAATGCTAAATTTCAGTTAGAGATTAGTGAAAATAAAGATGTAGATTTTTTTTCCCCATCCAAGTTCCCTGACTCCTTAAAGTCTATCTTCAGATTCTAGGGCAGTCCAAGGAGCCCAGGTTAAGACTTCCTGAGTCAGGGGTGCCTGGGTGGCTCAGTTGGTTAAGCCACTGCCTTAGGCTCAGGTCATGATGCCGGAGTTCTGGGATTGAGTCCTGCATTAGGCTCCCAGCACCATGGGCAGTCTGCTTCTTCCTCTCACCTTCTGCCCTCTCATGCTCTCTCATTCTCTCTCTCAAATGAATAAATAAAATCTTTAAAAAAAAAAAAAGAATTCCTGAGTTAGAATATATCACTTAAGTTTGGTTCACCATTTTTATCCGAGCACCTAAGACATAGTTAAGTGCTTCTTACTTATTTGTAGAAGGAAGGAAAGAAGGAAGGAAAGAAAACATTTTTCTTTGGGTCTAACACTGTTCTCAGAACAAGATTGCTGAATGAATGAATGAGTGAATGAATGAATCCTACAGGCAAGGCGGTGAGCTAGTCGTTAATAAATGAGTGTACCCTCTTCCTCCACCAGTTCCAGTAATGATTGCATCTTAGGTGAGGTCCTTTGTATGCTATCGAAACCCACTGAGTGCCTCACCCATACTGAGATAATACATGAGCTTGGGTGATGAGATGCCTCTTAGACTGAAAGAGACAACCCCCACACCATAATTTATCAGGTATAATGGGTCAGTGCTTTGAGACTTCTGCCAGACTCATCAGTTGACTCCTTGGGCTGTCTTGGACTCTCAAGAACACAGCTTTTGGGGGCCCCTGCCTTTTACTGTGACAGCACCTCTCAATTCCAACCAGGCCCATCATCACACCTACCCTTGGTGAGTTGTTTTGGACAGACCCCTTTTCCTGCTTGGTGGGAAGGGAAGGCCCATGGGACAGCAGGCTCACTAGGGATTTGGCTTCATCATCTGACAGATTATTTCAGTCTCTCATGAATATCAAGTGGAAGGATCAGTGCTATGTGAATTTTTTGCTCTCATGGTGCCTGACAAGTCAGCAGTTACCCACAGGACTTAACATGAAAACTCAGGGCTGGCAGAGGCAAAATCGAATTCATTATTCAGGGCTTCAGAAAAATTCCTAATATATCAGCAGTGCTGATGCCAACATGCCTCTCTTGGTAGCAGACACTTCTTAAAAACGTTGGAATGCTTTCTAAGACAGTTAAGGATAAATGAATATTCATGAAAGAGCTATAAAAATGAAGATCTGTTTCTTAATAGGACAAAGACAAATAGCTTGGGGAAATAAACAGTAGTCTTGTGGCTGTAAAAACTTGATATTCTTCATGGACATGCATTATTGTAATTGCACGGTGGACACCATCTTTTTGTGTTATCATGCAGATCAAATAGTAAACACGCTCCGCTGGTCCCCACCTACCCTACCCTCCAAGCTGATTGACTTGTTTCACAGGATACTAAGTGGTGATTGATTACACCTCTCTGATCACAACACCTTGCAAGCAATAGTTTGGGGCTAGAGCTGTTTGTCCAACTATATAATCATCTAATAATTTTCCTCTCCTGAGGTTTATGGGGTCTGTGCTATATCAGATAAGGTAGTCACGGTAACGGGATAGGGATCAAGCAATGGAAGAAAATGATGTTGCCTTTTCTTGAACTCTGTAACATTCCTGGCCTCTTCTACAGATGTGGTATTCAGTGGATTTGTGGATGCAGGATTCTCACATTGCTTCTTCCCTTCCATGTGGGGTCAGTGGCTTCCTGTTCAATGATTCCCCTGAATCTGTGGTTTTCTATCTTGATTGTCCAGCAGCATCCTTGGATTGATTTTTATTTATTTTTTGTTAACCACACATACCTTTGCCTCACTCCAGAAATTTATAAAAAAAACCTCCCCAGCTGATTAAATTGAGCAGCCAGGGTTCAGGACCACTGCTCTAACTCCCACCAACTGCCCTGGATGACCTCTATTCAGATCCCGGTAGATGGTTCTCAGCCCACTCTCCTTGTTCAAAAGAGATTAGCAGCGATCAAACCAGGTGAGCACTAGCGTTTTCCTGATATAATGAGAATGATGAAACTTTGGGGAGAGAGAGTGTAAGTCTCCCATATTTGAAGCCAGAAAGCAATACCCATGAATTCTTTATAAGAAAGTTTAGAATCCTACCCCTCAACAATGGTAAGGATATTTTGCAGTTTACTGGATTATAGTCAAATTGCTTAATTACAGATTATAAGGCGTATGTGGTATCCCCAAACATTTCAGCCCTTTGTTTTCCACCTCCCTCCCTAGCTTTGTCTTGACTTGACTGTACTCCACGCCCTGACTTCCACCATATGGGCAGCAACCTATTCCCTGGAGAAGTCCTGAATATTTCCACTCTTTGTCCTGGCTCGCATTTCTCCTCCTACACGTAGAGTGTTTCTCCTCTCTACCATTTGAAATCCTACTCATTCTTAAAGATCCAACTCCAGTAAATCCTACTCATCCTTCAAGGTCCAACTCAAGTATTACCCATGAAGTCCTTTCTCCCTCTAATGCCTGAGTCAGCACTTTCTGCCATTTTGTTTTTATACCACTTTGTATTTCCATTTTAGTCCTTTCCAAAATCTTATATGGTCCTTTCCAATAATTAGTTTGGGAGATTTTGCAGGTAGAGCAAACCCTGTGACATTCTCATTTTAGCTCTCTTCTTTGGACAGTGTTCTGACTTTCAGAGGTTATAGTCTACGTGTCTATATCTCCCATCTGAGTAGGATGAACTCAATAGTTAGAGCCCAGTTCCTTTCTTTAAATAACTATTTGTGGAATAAAAAAATTGGCCTGGTGTGCTCTAGCACAGTCTAATGTTCAGGATGGCTTATTCAAAGGACACCTGGCTCTATCCAGTCCCATTTGTTCAGGAGGGCTCATGAGTGACTGTTAAGTCTTGGTGGAAGGAATGAGATACATAAGCCAGTGGTTTTCAGCTAGGCAGCCCACTCATAATGGGGCTTTGGAGATATGTGGTTCTCACAAAGACTAGAGGTATAACTGGTATTTAGTGGGCATGAGCCGGGAATGCCAGATGCTTTGCAGTGTGTAGGAAAGCCCCTACAAAAAGAATTGTGCCTTTCAAAACACCAATTGTTCCCCACCTCCCACACCCATCCTGGCAATTTCTAACCAATCTATATCACAGAATATGTAAACAGAAAACCAAAAAACAACTTGGGTTGGGGAAAAGAGAGAAGCTCCTAAGACCCACTGTGAGATCATGGGCAAAATGTCCTGGGTGTGCTAGCAGATACGCAGAGACGACAAAATTGGATAATACCTGACTGGCAAAACAGAAATTCTCAAATTATATAGGCGAGAATGTTACATGAGACAACCTTTTTTATAAAAAAAATATTGTCTTTATTTGAGAGAGAGAGAGAGTGCGTGAGCACAGGGCGGAGCAGAGGGAGAGGGACAATCAGACTCTATGCTGAGCAAGGAGCCCTATGTCATGACCATGAGACCATGATGTGAATCAAAATCAAGAGTCAGACTCTTAACTGAGTCACCCAGGCACCCCAGGCACAACCTTTTTGAGGAAGACAATACTTATCAATATTTAAAATGCATATTCCTTTTGACCTAGCAGTTTCACTGCCAGAAATTTATCTTGTGATGTAGTTACACAGAGACTCAAAGTTGCATGACCAGGAATGTTCATTACAAGGTTGATTGCCATCACAAAAATAGATCAATTTATGGGCCCATCAACTGGACAGTGGTTAGATAAACACTGGTACACCCATATGATGGTATGTGACCATGGGGGTGTGCACTGCAGTATATCGAATAGAAAAATGTGCAGCATAGTATGCATAAAAAGATCCATTTTTCTTTGGAGTGTATCAATGTCCATATATACACACATATACACATAGGCAACCCTTGTTTTGCATGGTTCTCATAAGAGCAGATTTCAGTTGCTGTGAATTGGTTAAATAACACCAGTCCTGCAACAACGTGGTGCCAATTTCAGTTACCCGGTGTATTACCTGAAGTCAGTGGATAAAATACAAACTTTGCTGCAATGTCTTCAGCGCATAAATCACTACGTAAATAATAGATGCCACCAAACTCAGTGCATATTCACCAGGACTTCCTTCCATGTCTGTGAATAGGCACTGCACAGCAAAGCAAGTTACGGACCCCACATGATGTTTTACAAAAGGGAATGATCAAAAGAGGGAATGGGGTGTAACAAAGACGAGTGATAACATCGGAAGATAAATCCGAATCTCATGAAATGGAATTGTGGAAGAAATAGCTGACCATGGGAATGTTGACGCTGCCACCACTTGAGAGACTGGGGATTGGCAGCAGGGAAACTTCCAGAAGGAGGCCCATACTCACCAGCATAAACAAGGAAGACATTGACGACGTTGTGGGAAGAAATATGAAGGTGTCTCATGGGCAGTGATACCAGGGAAACAGTTCACATTAAAGAAATTGTCAGAATTATTTCATGATGTTGAAATCGCAAAACGTAAATGTTGGAGAAACTGACCTAAATTTGGAAAGGAGTATGACAGTTTGACGAAGTACAGAGAAGACACTCTCTATATCATCAGGTTATATAACAAAAAGAAGGCAAACCTTCTTGCCGAATATTTTACAAAGAAGTACAATACTTCTCAGTGCTTCTGATGTCTCTAAATAAAGAGTAATTTTACTACTTTTTGCTCTTCTTCTGCATTTATAATCAACAGAGAATATTTAGGGTTTTGACAAAAAGTTTCAAGCAAAATGAAACAGTTGGAATTTTCCTTATTATTACTCATATCACTTTGCATGGTTACTATTATGGTCCAAGACTATTGTGCAAAGCAAAGACTACCTGTATGTATGTATGTATTTTTAAATGGAAATATAGACACAAAGAGTTGTTAATGGCTGTTACTCCTGAGGAGGGGGGCTGAGGGAGAGTGGTGGCAAAAGGAAATTTTATTTTCATTTTCTGCCCTTCTGAATTGTTTGGCTATTTTTCTTTTAGATGTCTTATGTTTTGATGTAAAACCTAATAAATAAAAATCAATATAAAGATAAAGGTAATTGGATAAAACATTAAAATGTTTTATGTATATGATTTGTGCTTTTGTTTTTTCCCCCCTTCCTGGGGAAATAATCCAAAGCTTTCATGTGGAATTTCAAAAGAATTCATGACACCAAAAAGTTATTCGTTGCTATAGGCACCCTGATCCCCAGCAGAAAGATTGCAAATACGTGGTTTCTTCAGACATGAATATGATGTTGGTTATTGATTTCATTTGTCTGTGGGGAGAGTTGGCCTGGAAACAAGTCCAGCTGATGATGATGTTCAAGTGCTATTTGCAGACAGATGCCCTGAACAAAAGGCTTCTACTTGTCTGTGACTGAATACGCATCTGTTTAGAAGGCAGCAAGCAGTGACCTTGTGCGTAACCTTGAAAGTTTACTGGCTTGCAAACAAAGTGCCAAATACGCGGCAAGGAGCGCTTGGAGAAATAATGTTGAGGTGATTTAGCCTGCCAGGACCTAGGTAGTCGGCGGAGGAAGAATCCCACCGTGATTGGGCTGAGGACTTTACCCCTGTGAAGGATGGGCATCAGGATTTGGTGTGAGGGAATCCACAGGGTGGAAGGATCCTGACAGAAGCTACTTAAACAATAGATTTCCATTTTCTGTTGCATTTTCTGAGGCCTCCTGGATAGATGGGGAAGTCCATCAGAAGATGTAAGCTTG